>ML685840.1:1884950-1963374 GCA_007922175.1 Pelusios castaneus | reverse complement strand
CCCCCCAGCTCAGACTCGGAGCTTCGGATGACAGCGGAGGCTGGCAACGCAGCCCCTGCTGCCACCGGAAGCCCTGCAGCTGGGCTAGGGGGGCTGGCTGTGGGCAGTGCATGGTGGGACAGGTGCCCACCATGCACTGCTCTTCTTTCGCAAAGGAGCATTCACATGGTGAATCTTCCTTTGCGAAAGAAACAGCACGTGTGTACACAAGAAAGCGCTATATTTATAACGCTTTCCTTGTCCCACAATAACTTATTGCGGGACAAGTGTTCTCGTGTGTACATAGCCTCACTATAACTACCATATTAATTGTCACATCCTGTTTCATGATGTCATTTCATGGTGTGGTCTCATTTTAAAGTGCAGTAGGTTGTAGCTATAAAAAAATGTATAAAACCACTTTTTCATGAAAAATTTAGCCTCTGCGCAAAATGGAATATTTGAATAAAAATAATTGACAGATTTTTAATGGCACATTTGCACATTTGTAAACAATGCAATCTTTAATATTTATTGAAATCTTTGAATTTATATTCCATTGGACTCATAAATCATACCACCTCATTCTCTGCAAAAGATCACAGAAGTATTCAGTTGTCCTAGTAATTAATTTTAATATAATTTTAACAGGACAACTGAGAGGTTTTCTTGCAGAATGAGATGATGATTTATGAATGAGTCCAATGTAATCTGAAATATTTCACTTAGTGTGAGCAGCATAATTCTATATGCCTGATATTTAAGATACTGATTTCTAAAAACAAACACATTTCAGCTTTCTCACATATTCTTTTTTGTAGAGTATACAGAATGGCTTGCAAGTACTGAACATCTCTCATACATTTCTAAATATAGCTTTATTACTTGTAAGTCACTGTGTACAGACTACGAATAAGGAGTCTAACGGTACTTTTAATGACTAACACGTTTATTTATCGCTTGAGCTTTCATGGGAGAAAAATCCCACTTCGTCAGATTCTTAAAGATGGAGAAGTACAGATGAGTGAGAGGAAAATAAATTCAGGGAAGTGTAAGTCATAGGTTCAGGTCAGACTGTTACAGCAAATCAGTGCAGTTGTTTAGATTCAAACTGTGGAGAACAGCATATAAGAGGGAGCTGAGGGGCAGGGCAAAGCAAAATTACCTGTTACAGTGGGGTGGGGGAAAGAGTAGTCTCTATTTAACCCTATGTTGATGGTGTTAAATCTGTGTATGAATTCCAATTCTGCAGTTTCTCTTTGAAGCTTTGGAAACTACAGAATTGGAATTCATATGGATATTTGACACCGTCAACTTAAGGTTAAATAGAGACTACGTTTCCCCCTCACCCCCATTACAACAGGTAATTTTGTTTTCCTTTTCCCCTCAGCTCCCTCCTGTATGCTATTCTCAACTGTTTGAATCTAATCAACTGTACTGATTTGCTGTAACAGTCTGACCTGATCAGGGCCGGATTAACAAAAGGGCTCTGGGGGTTTAATCAGCGGGCCCTGGCCTGAAAGGGGGACCCAGGCCCCAGCCCCTATGGCCCCTACCAAATCTGCCACCCTGCTAAGCCCCCAGTGCTGGGGGAACCAGGGTGCTGAAAGAACCCCATCCTGCTGGTGCTGGGGGAGGGGTTGGGTTCCTGAGCCAGAGGGGCATTCTCGCCTCACCCTTGGGCTGGCCCTATTGGCTCAGCTCCTGCTGGGGGTGGGGCGGGGGCCAGCTTGTGCTCCATATGGCCTCCGGAGCCAAGCCGCCCACAGCAGGTAGGTCCCCCTCCCGAGCCATGGGCCTTGGCCCTGGCTCCCCTAACCCATGCCCCTGCGCTCCCCCAACCCCTTTGAGCTGTGCCCCGAGCCCTGCAAGCTGTGGTCCCCCAACTCTCTGAGCTGCCCCCCCCACTCCTCCTGCCCTCCAAGCCATGCCCCCACAGGCTCCCACAACCCCCAAGCCATGGTTCACCCTGCTGCCCTGCCCCCAGCCTACCTAAGCAGCGTTTGCTGTGGCCCCCTTCCCTAGGGCTTCCTCCAGTCATGCCAGTGCCAGCCAGGCCCCCTGATCCAGCCCCCCAGCACCAGCTGGCTGGGTGCCCTGCCCCCACCCCAGGCCTTGATCCAGCCCTGAACCTGATTCTATGACTTGTTTCCCTGCATTTATTTTCCTCCCATTCACCTGTACTTCTTCAGCTTCAGGCATCTAACTACATAGGCAGTTAACCAGGAATGTAACAGGTCATAAGATGCCCCAAGATATAATACTGTAATGACTAAACTGCTCACAAGTAAGTACAAGTCACTAGTTTATTCCGTCTTGGGATGTTTTAAATTAGGAACATCCTCGGATGCAAGAATACCATAGTAACTAATTGCTGTATATGCTAATAAGCTTGAAGTAAATAGACTAGTAAACTATGGAAGAAGGGCATCCCAACATTAGTAGAGTGAGGAAATTCAAATAAGAAAAAGGGATGAAATACCTACTGAATATGCATTAGGCATAATGGTGTTAATGTAACACATTATTAAACTGTATCCCAGCCTGCGGGCCTTGGAAGAAACTAGGATGACAACCACTAGTGATGGTGACAAGGAAGTTGAGGAGGAGGAAGATAACGATTAACACTTCAGGTTATTCTGCAAGGGGATAGTGTAAGTATATGGATGCTCAGACACACGTTCTCCATTATCTTCCATTCCCAATCGTGTACACCATATCCCCTCTTATTTCCTGGTAGCATAGTCTCCCTATGTTGCAAGCAGTTTGTTAGAAGAAGAAAACAGGGAGTCCCAAAGATAGAATGGCCGACTGTCACTCTTTATTGCCTGCTCCTCAATGCCCCGAGTGAGCGGGGTTTGGAGGAATGGTATTGCAATCCTTTTATGCTTAAATAATATGAAAAAGCTTATTCATGACAACTCCCCAAAGACCCTTTTGTGTTTAAATTAACACACAAGCAATGAATATTAATTATGTGGTGAATATAATTGTCTCCACCTCCGTTTTTTTGTTTACCGGTTTAGTCTTCAGTGCGCAGGCACTTAACTTTACAAGATGTTATTTTCTGTAACAACCATGCCTTCAAATGACTGACAAGCATTTAACAAGGGAGGGGAAGGGGGAGAAAGATATGCGATATTCTCATCAAGGATCTTACACAGGTGATGGAAGATAGCATACTTCTAGTTACATTTCTTGCACAGGTTGCAAGAAAGGAGGAGAGAAAAGGGAAGATAACATTTTAACTAAAACAAACAAGCCTTGTGGCACTTTTAAAGACTAACAAACAAATTTATTTATCGTATGCGGTAAATTTATTGTATGCGATAAATAAATTTGTAAGTCTTTAAAAGTGCCATAGGACTCCTTGTTTGTTTGGCTGACCTAGACTAACACAGCTATTCCTCTGGAACTTATCAATATTTTAACTAGAGTTTCATTTACAGGGAAGCAAGGCCTGCCCATAGTAACCCAGTCATCACAGGTAACTCTGTGGCTCAGGCCAAGCTGTTTGTCCAGCACTAATTTACTTTCCTACACAGTTGTTTACATGATAGTGGTATCAGGAGGTTTTTCTCTCTTAAAGTGATTTAACAGTTGGAAATGAAGAGAACCAATATTGTGTGACCAGCTAGCTCTGCCTGGGATCTTTTGAGAACTGAGGACACAAACACTCTTTATTGCCTTCTCATTTAGAAAATTAGTGGGTGCTAATGGTTCTCAGTTGGGAAGTGCTGGTTGTCAGTAGAAGGTTGTCCTTGATTATTTTTTTTTTTTCTTTTTTAATTACAAAATGTGATTGGGAATGAAAAGGGTGTCCCATAGAGTAGAACAGTGTGAGTGCATTTTTTATTACAATGTGTGCATTTTTTATTACAAAATGAAATGACACATCCATCAGACTTGTCTTCCCTCCATTTTGCTAAAAATCATAAATGTACTGTATAGTTCTGAAAATAAAAGCCTTTGGAGTATAATTACTAAATGTCCATGAGTAATATTTTGAAGAGAGACTTTCTTGACTTTCAGAATATAAAAAGTTGATCTTTAGGATCTGTCTGCATCAGAGGTTCCCAAACATTTTGTCATCACGACCCAATTTTAATGAAGTATTTCCTGCTGGGACCCCAGACAGCATGGAGGAAGCCATTTTGCTCTATGTGCTAGGGATTGCTGTGACCTCACCTGCTGATGGTGCAGCCATTTGGGGGTCACAACCCACAGTTTGTGAACTGATCTCTGCAATAAAAAACTCATGGAACCAAGTCTCAGCTCAGGTCAGCTGACTTCGGCCTGTGGGGTTCAGGCTGCAGGGCTAAAAATTCCAGTATAAACATTTTGGGTTTGGGCTGGAACCTGGGCTTGGAAACCCTCCTTCCCTCCTTGTGGTGTATCAGAGCCCTGATCCTGAATGTTTACACTGTAGTTTTAAACCCCATAGCTCAAGCCCCATGAGCCTGAATCAGCTAATCCAGGCCACAGGTCTTTTATCGCAGTGTAAATATACCCTTATGACCATTTACTGTGCGTGTGAACTTCTTCAAATGTCTGTGTACAGGTTCTGATGCATTTTATATCTAGTCTATTTGTCACCTCATTACATCCTTTCTCTTCTTGATCTCCCCTTCTGGCAAAGGAGAGCTATAGGCTCCTTCCTCCTTGGTTATCTGGAGGAGGTAGTTTTAGGTGACATTCCTTGTTCCTGGCTACCCTCCCTGTGGCTAAACTTGCTATGTCTGCAGTACTCATCTGTTGCTGAATTAGAAGCAACAGCGTAAGCTCCAGTAACTAACTTGAACCCCTGACGTGGCAGTGCACGCTTCAATGACACATCTTTTTTTTATCCTAACAAATGTTGTCTTAGACTGAAATTTTATGCCCAGCTCTGTCCCAAATTCTCTTCAAGTTATAAACTCATAAACTTGTATCTAATCGAAATGCAGAGACACTATGGACACTAGTATAATTACATGCACAGCAAGAATCTGATTGAATCAATTTGTCTTTTTACTGTTGTTTGATCATGAAAAACATAATGCACGTGACAGCTGTTGAATCCAAAGAAACATTAGCGAGAACCGGTATACAGAATCCAATTTCATCCTTTACAAATGCAGTGACTAATCCCTTAGAAATCCATTTCAGACTCTTTTGAAGTGGTGGGAAACGAGTTTTACATATCCCTCGTTATCCCCTTTCATGGTGATAGAGACATTCATGTGTATAGAACATCACCTTTGACCTCTTCTGATAAAGCAGTTTCACTTTCAGGTGAGGGCACATGAGGGAACACAGTGAAAACCTAAACTTTATTTAAAAAAAAAAAAAAGTAAAGAAAACATCCTTAGTGGTACAGGAAGCTCTTAACCCTCCCTGGGTAAGTTGGCAGCATATATAGTGATATCTGTTACTTAGACCAGATTGGTATTAATGCCTTACAGGGCAGATGTCGTTGTTTCTTCTTTCCGAGTAATATTAGAAGTCACATTTCATCAAACACCTTGATAACATTTTTTGTGTTCCTGCATATATCAAAGATTATATTCCTGAATTAAAACAGCTGTTTAAACTTTTTAAATGGTAAATAAATATATGTTTTACATGTTAATATATGAAGTCTGCAACTATTCAGTTTAAAAGTTTTATCAATCATACTTTGATACCAAGCACTCTACCAATGCAGAAAAAAATGTTAGTGGAGAGATACTGTAAGCCCTGCAAGCCTATGTACTGGTACTGGCTAAGTTACAAAACACGTACTCTTGGTACTTGATGGAGGAGAAGCTGTTAAGATCGTGAATATAAGACATGAATGAGTGAAAGATGCTTCATGGTCCAGAAGCACGAAAGTAATGGTTAGCATATTTAGAAAATTATAATTTCAGTGATGACTTGTACAACCGAGAAAATGACTATACCCAGAGCACAAATGTTAAAAAGTAACACCAATACAGGATGAAGATTGGGAAACTGAACACTCAAGGAGATTTTACATATAACGCAGTATTAACGTACTTTCCTTTCTTTCAAAGAAAGGAATTCAAAAGTAAAAAATGTTGTATATAGGGAGAGAAGGGAAGTACCTCAATAGAACAGGAAGTTTCATAATGCATTTCTACAGAGATAAGCATCCTGTGTGCTGTAGACGATTACAAATTTGAAAATCTAAAATTTTTGCTGTAATGTGAAAATGAATTGTTAATTGCATAGCTGTTTTTAAAATACTTGTTCATTGTTGCCTGATATTTTGTCTTTGAGGGCAAGCTGTACGTAACATTTTAAAATAAGCAGTAGTTCTAACCAGCCTCTACTTGAGTAGTTTGCATAGCTCACTTAGAATCACAGAATTATAGAAATGTCGGGCTCGAAGGAACTCTAAGAAGTCATCATGTCCAGGCTCCTGCCCAGTGGAAGCACCAAGTAAACTTACATCCCTGCCAGGTGTGTGTTAAACATATATTTTAAAAAAATTTCCAATGGTGGAGATTTCCTTGGAAATCTGTTCCAGATCTTAACTACTCTTACAGTTAAAAAGATTTTTTCCTAATGTCAAACCTAAATCTCTCTTGCTGCAGATTACCGGTAAGCCTATTATGTCCTATCTTCAGTGGATGTGGTGAACAATTGATCCCTATCCTTTTTATAACACTCTTTAACAGATCTGAAGGCTGTTATCAGGTCCCTTCCCCCCAACCATCAGTCATCTTTTTCTCAAGACCGAACATGCCCATTTTTAACCTTTCCTAATATATCAGGTTTTCTAAACCTTCTGCTGTTTTTGTTCTCTTCTTGGCCTTCTCCAGCTTGTCCACATCTTTCCTAAGTGTGATGCCCAGAATTAGACACAGTATTCTATCTGAGGGCCCACTGTTGCCAGGTGGGACAGTTTTCTCCTGTGGCTTACATAAAACACACCTGTTAATTTACCCAAGAGGGTATTAGCCTTTTTTGCAACTGCAACCCATTGTTGACTCGTACTCAGTTTGTGAGCCACTATAACCCCAGTTGAGTTGTTACCTTAAGTATAACTTTCATTACAATGAAAGCTGTAACATAACCTGTTCCACCCCCTCCTGCTTAATGAAGGCTGAGGATATAGAGGAACATATCATACTCACCAGGTACTGTGTATCTAATAGTGAGTGTGGTCTTGTAATCATTTTTGTAGGTTGAAATGGTACTAATATCCTGTTACTCTTTATATTGTCAAACCCTATGAAGGTGCTTCTGTGGCACCAAAGTAACTGTTTATTCTGAGTGAAGTATCCCTCAGAAGTATCTTTAACCTGAAGGCCAAAGAATTTGCCCATCTGTCTTTCAGGTTGGTCCTTAGGACTAAGTCTTGTGATATCCTGAAATAAAAATGATTCTGTATGAGTGGCAGATTACAAATTATGTGGAAAAGCTGGGTCCTATCAGATGAAAGTATAGGCAGAGGGCGGTGTCCAATTTATCAGTTAAACAGGACAAGCCAAATTTGCCCCTGTTCTGCAATTCCAGCTCTTTTGTTTGCAAAAATTTGCTTTCACAGTCAAGGGCTTGCCCCATGTTGATAAAGCTCATCTACTTAGTATCTGGGAAACAAAATCTAAAGTAATCCACACACACAAACTCGTACCTTTTAAAAGTCTCTTTGTTGTAATCTATCCTCCAGAGACTGAAACATGGAATGGAAGAGCCATCCTTCTGGCAGTCCAACAAATGAACTGTGGCTTTTAGTATTGGTTGGTTATAAAACATTAGACTACTTTAACATTGCCATAGATGTTGCTGCTTGTTGATGTATTCATTGTAATTTGGGTTTCTTAAAAAGTTGTGCAATCCGGTGAAGGGTTTGTTTGCTCTCTTACTAAACCATCCCCCTGGATTAGATGATGTATTGTGGTTTCTGTAAATTGTGAGGAGTGTCTGTTAAGAGCATTATTTCCCAGATGCATGCTCAAGCATATTATTCACTTTGTTATGAAGTCTTGCTCTGTTTTTTCTCTTGGATCATGCAGTCTCCCTCCTTGGGCCAGGCATGTGGGTTATAATAGATTGTGGTGATCATTTCTGTCCTTTCTTTGTTAGGACTAAAGAGCTGTAGGAATGTCTTTTTGTACAGTAAATCCCAATATGAAGCGGGGAGGATATAGCATCCTGGTGGGAGCACTTTATACATGATGCATGTACTGGCAATGGTGCAATTTTAAACGTATTAAGATCTTCCTATTTTAAATTCTATGTTACGTATGTAAAAGTGATAATATTTTACTTAATGGATCTCTTTGTATTGAGTCTTTACTGCTTGCTTTAGTCACAAAAGTCCTTTGGGCCTCATAGAACCCATAGGAGAGGACTGTAGTATTAATTTAGGTGGAGTATATAGGCCGGAAGAGTCAGTTATTAATGTAATTGAAGAAAAACAACAGAGTCCTTTGGCACTTTTAAAGACTAACAGATTTATTTACCGTATGAGCTCGTGCGATAAATAAATCTGTTAGTCTTTAAAAGTGCCACAGGACTCTGTTGTTTTTCTGCAATTGACTAACACAGCTACCCCTTTGGAACTTGACTTAATGTAATTGAGTCACTATCCAACATTAAACAAGGGTTGTTGTTTAGTATACAGAGATTTCAGCTTAGTACCATAGCAAACACATAATAAAGATCATTTTTTAACCTTTACTGCAGAGTAAAGAAGGAAAAATCATTATAGCATTTAAAATGTAAAGTATTAAGTAAACTGTTCATTTTTGCAACATAGAAGCATTCCTTGTTTCCTTTTCCTTTAGTTGAAAAGGTTTTGGGGGGGAAGAAACACCATTTAAAAGTATAGCAATCTCTTGGTATAATAGCTGTCCAATTTGGGGGGAAGAGAAGAAGGTAGTTGAAATGGGTTGGAGCAGTTGTTGCTGCTCTCAAAGTCAGATTCCATTTCTTAGAAGACAAAGCAAGACACACTGAAGAGGCTTACAGAAGTGCTGCAAAACATAGATTCTTGACTGAGTATGCCAGACTTACAAGATAGAAGGCAGAGGGAGAAAAAGTGGGGAGGAAAAAGGAGTGAAAATGAGTGTCGTACATCCCAGCCAGAGACATAGAGGTAGTGATGTCAGTGGGTCCCTCTCTGGCTTGGTCTGGTCAGGATATCTTTTGGGATCAGAGTGGTGATGAAGATCTAGGGTTCCAGGAGATGGTTGGGGTGGCAGCTATGATAATGAAGCTGACACCTTCTCCCTCTTGTCTCTCTCAGCCAGCTTCATGGTAGCTGAATTTTCCACTGAAAGCCCCAAATGGACGGATGGAATAGCCTGTTCACTCATTATTTTGTCAATTTAAGCTTAGTGTCTGACATACTAATTTTGGCTTATTGATTTCTAGTCTCTGACTCTTCTTGTTTACCAGGCATGATCTTAACACAGTCTTTGAATTATATCAGGAGGCCTTTTTGTTTAGGTCTTCCTTTTTTTACCTTTTCCCATCAACATTTGTTATAGGTTGTTGTGAAATTTTATGAACTTTAATTCACTCCTCACAGTTGAGCTCATAATTAGGGTAAATTTTTAGGCCCAATTATTACAACAGAATTTAGTGGAAGAGCCTTCATGAAGCTTCAAGAAATCCATTTCATGCACAGAGCAGGAGAGATTTGGAATGTTTTGTCTTCCCCACATGCCCATTTAATAGAGTATATCTCCCCCCCACCTCCTGCTAAACTAGTGGTCAACACAGAGGCCATATGTCTCTGTAACTAACTCTGACATCTGACGTTCCACCCAGACTCCATGGTACCTTGGTTATGTCTTATGTACAGAGCCAAATCTAGTAGTCTAGAGCTTGTTTACACAGAGAAGTTAGTGTGGAGTAACTAGTATGCTAAATTTGCATCTTAGCATGCTGAGTGCTAACTTAGGGTATAGACAAGCTCTAGGATTGTGCACTGCTCAGTCCACTTCTGGGAGAACACGTTGCAGTCAGGACAGCACTAATATCTCTGTTCTATAAGAAAGAGAATTTTGTGAATTATAAATTCACCTCTAGGCTGAATAAGTGAGATTGTAATTTGATAAATTTTCAGTCTTAAACACTTGGAAACAAGGGTTTACAGTGAGTGACTCCTCAGTCATAATTTAGTAGAGAGTTTTGGCCTCTTGAACACTAATTATTTCATTGCATTGAATTGTTTTATCCTCCTAAAATGATTGGTCATTGTGACTATTAGGAATAATAACAATTTAGATTACTGCACTTGACAGCAGAGAATGGGGAGGAGATGAGTAGCTCTAAGTGCTGAAAGAACAGGTTCAGGATTATATAGAAAAATTGGACATGTACAAGTCCATAGGGATGGATGCAGCACATTTGAGGGTGCTGAGGGAGTTGGCTAATATGATTGCAGAGCCATTGCTTGCTATTTTTGACAACTAGAGGTGACTGGGGTAAGTCCTGAATGATTGGAAAAAGGTAAATATAGAGCCCATCTCCCAAAAAAAAGGGGGGTGGGAGGGAGAGGAAGATCCAGGGAACTACAGATTGGTCAGCCTCACCTCAATTCCTGGAAAAATCATGGAGCAGGTCCTCCAGGAATTCATTTTCAAGCCCTTGGAAGAGAGGAAGTTGATCAGGAACAGTTAGCATGGATTCACCAAGGGCAAATCATGCCTGACCAACTTGATTGCCTTCTATGATGAGATGATAGGTTCTGTGGATGTGAGGAAAGCGATGGATGTGATATATCTTGACTTTAGCAAAGCTTTTGCTATGGTCTCCCACAGTATTCTTGCCAGCAAGTAAAGGAAATAGGGGTTGGTTGGATGAATGGAATATAAAATGGATTAAAAAGCTGGCTAGATCGTCAGGCTTAATGAATAGTGATCAGCGTTCCATGTCTAGTTGGCAGCCAGTATCAAGCATTGTGTACCAGGCCTTTGTGCTGGGGCCAGTTTGGTTCAATATCTTCATTAACGATGACACTAAGCTGTGGGGAGTGGTAGATACCCTGAAAGATTGGGATAGGATACAGAAAGACGTAGATAAATTGGTAGATTAAGCGACAAAAAATCTGATGAGATGCAGAGTCTTTCACTTAAGATAGAAGAATCCTATGCACTGCTACAGACTGGGAATCAACTGGTTACTCAGCAGTTTGGCAGAAAGGAACATGGGGCTTAGAGTGGACAAGAAGCTGGATATGAATCAACAGTGTGCCCTTACTGCCAAGAAGGCTAATGCCATGCGGGGCGGAAGGGATTTGATTGCAGCCTTTTAACTACTTGAAAGGGGGTTCTGGAGAGGATGGACTAGGCTGTTTTAAGTGATGGTAGGTGACAGGACAAGGAGCAGTGGTTTCAAATTGTAGTGGGGGAAGTCTAAGTTGAATATTAGGGGAAAAAATTCACTAGGAGGATGGGAAAGCACTAGAAGAGGTTCTTAGGTAGGTGGTGAAATCTACATCCTTAGAGGGTTTTAATAGTTGGGATTAGTGCTACTTTGAGCTGGGGATTGCAATAGACGACCTCCTGAGGTCCCTTCCAACCCTAATTTCTATGATTTTATGTATTTTGTAGATGTCTACTGTTTGGTCCTTTTATTAAAAAGTGCCAAGACTGAATGCCATTATTATTAAGTTAGGAGGCACTGTTGAAGCATAGTTTTTCAAGACGTTCTTTCAAAAAGGAATTATCCTAATCCATCAAATACAGTAATGCTGGATTGGTTTTACATGTTTGGTGTTCGCATTATTTCAATTATGCTTAGTCAGCAGACTATTTTATTGTTACCTTCACAATCAAGTTACATTTGTAAGAAAGATTAAAAACTAATGAATTGGCTTGCAAGCCTTTGACTTTGCTATTTCTGATCAGTTTCTACAAAAAATGAACACTTGCATTGTAATAGGGACTATAAGACATGGATACTAGCATGTTTTGCCATATTGAAGTAGACTTGTGGATGCAGAACAGATGCAGAAACCAGGATGCCACTTAAGCCATTTCTTATTAGAACTACATTTAAAAGGGGATTCCACCCAAATTAAATTAATTACTGTATATGAATGCACTTTTAACACACTCTTTAGTTTCCTTGGGGGCATCTTGTGTTTTCTTGTTTCTTAACTTTTGCTTACAAATTGGCCTTCCTGTCTCTACTGTGCTTTATTTCCTTTGTAGCAGATGGTCTTCCCCTTCTTTGTCCTTTTTCAAATAAGGACCCCAGAAATAAGTATTTCACATGATGCAGCTTTTTCCCCCCAAAGACTAACTTTTGCCTCTGTTACTTTTCTGGATCTCTGTCTTTTTTCACTTTCCTGCCAGTGTGCAACTTTCTCACTGGAAAGTACTCATCTTTGTAACAGTGCCTCTGCTCCTACATACCTTTTCCACTGACATCAGCAACATTTTGAAACAGGTAGTGTAGGTCTGTGTATTCAAACTGTGCTGTGGCATATCCAGGAAGGTGTAATTGTATATTGCAACACAAGAGATTTTGTTGCTTTACAACTGACTTGCTTTTGCAGGTTGTTAACCAAAATGAGTAGTGAGTAGAATGCAGACTCTCTGCTGTCTGTGATCCCTGCTAAAGCTCTTTTACTAGTGGACCATTATGTCAGACCTTGATCAAATCACTGAACTTCCCCCTTTAAACAACTCTGAATGTTCATGGGCAAGTATACGGAGCAGCTTTGGATTCAGTATTAGGATTAAAGTCAAATGTGATAACTCAGCTTTCTTGGATAAGGAGTTATATTTGAGACTGGGACTGGTTTTGACGTGACCTGAGGCAGAGCTATTGAGTAAAATTAACAGACGTTTCTAAAGAATAGAGAATACATTTGTAAGATGCCTGGGATCCCTGTTTTTTCTGTCTGCTTTTTTGTATGAAAGTGGTATTGTAAAATAGTGGCTGGTATAGAAAAGCTGTTTTGATTTTTGTTGTGCATATTCATGCACATAAACCACAGAATATCATCAGTAAAAGGTTATAGCAGAGCAGAAAGTTCTGGGTAATGAATTGCTTATAAATCTAGCCAGTGAAGTGAAGGCTGCTATTGCATTTTCAGTAATAGTTTAAGAGCAGCTAATATTGCTACTTTATAAAAAGTGTGGTGTAGTAGATTTTAAATATACTAATGACCAAGCTACAACTCTTTGGAGTTGAAGATGGTTTTTATTTCATCAAGAGTTTATGATTATGGGAAATTAAATCTGGCTTGTTCTAGTATGAATTAGTCTTTGATAGAATTTTACTACAGCAAATTTGAAAGGACATGGATAGACTAACAAGTTCCCCAGTCAGTAAAAAACCTCTCTGATAAAATAGTTTTATCAAAGAGGTTTAAGACCTGGAGACAATCCATCACTTCCTGATAACCTTACACTAAAGATTAAAAAAGGCAGGCTTTTAAATGAAAATCAGATAATTGACGAAGTACATCTACTCATTAAATTACGTTTTAATATCTCAAGCAGTTAGTTGCCAACAAGGTAAAAAACACTGTTGTATAAAACTGGGTACGTTGCATTTGAGTTTTAAGATTGCATTACCAGAAATAAAACATAGATCTACTACATACACTCTTTCACAATTTATAAGGCGGGGATAAGGAGGGAAGGTGGCACTAAGGAGTTTCTGTAACTCCTGTTGGCTAACAAACAAATCCCAACATGGGCTTTTATTTTCCTCCCATTCATCTGTACTTCTCCATCTTCAAGTGTCTGACGAAGTGGGATTTTCTTCCATGAAAGTGAATCTGATAAATAAATGGGTTAGTCTTTAAAAGTGACGCGGGACTCCTTGTTTGTTTTGCTGAACTAACCTAACATGGCTCCCCTTTGGAACATCCCAATATTCTATCAGAAAAATAGATCTCTAGGAAGCTGCCACAGCACTTTTCAGAGATGATTTTACTTTTTTTAATAAGAAAATTTCATACCAAAACAACATTGGGCATAGGGGGAGGAGGCTCCTTTTTTTGTGTGTTGCAAAACTTTTGTTTTCTAGTAAGCATTTTTCCTTTCCTAAGTTGGCTTCTCTTGGTTTATCCTGCTGTGAAGTAACAGTCCTGTTCTTATGACACTGGTTTGTTGACATGGAAACAGTTGTACTGAGCGCACTACTTTAACAAACAATAGTGATGGCTATAAATGTGGAGTATTTTGTTTGGGTTTTTTTAAATGAGAAATGTATAAGCTATGTTTATTTGAACTACGTTCTCTGACTCAAATAAGGTGCAGATTTGAATGCTACTGCTCTATTACTGATGAGCACACTTCTCTATTTAATGCAAATCAACCATATTAAAATAATTTTAACTCCTACAGGAACAACAGAGTAAGCTAGTAGGTGGAATTGATCTTAACTTTTTATGTATTGGAACTCGGTGCCAGATCTGAGTTGATTACATGTAAGCTTTTCTGGCTCACTCAGCTGTTTAATAGTAGGGTAACTTGCTATCTCGTAGAACATCAATTTAAGCTTCATGCTTCACTCACCAGACAGTGAAGCACTGAAAGACGGTAAGAATTTGAAGGGAAGGAAGAAAATTCTTGAGCATAAGCAATTCTTGAACACCTTAGAAAAAACAGACTGTTTCCTTTTACACTAATTTGAAAAACAAATCACTCTTTCTTGAATGGCTGTAAACTAAGTCTTTCTGGTTAAAGTCCTTTATGGAAAAATCCAAACACGGTGGGAACTCTTTTCAAAGCTGCCACCTACCTTTAAGATGCAGTAATTTCAACTGTGAATTTTTAGTATAATCTTTCAGTTTAGACTTACTGCACACTTCGTAAATTCACAGATCATCCAAGTATTTGTTTGATGTTAAACACCGTTTCTACTAAAATATGCTTTATATATCATTCTAATATTCATATAATTTACTTTGTATTAGTACTTTGATATATAAAATGACAGTAAACAAAACCAAAATCTAGATCCTGTGTTTTGTGGTGCAATGCGTTATATCTTTAGAGGTGGAAGGTCTAGTGCATCTAGTTAAAATCATCCCTGGGGTTACACATGATGTGATCGCTTTTGATATCAGTCTAGTTTTACCCTGTCCATGTTGCAAAAGCACTATGAACTTTGTTCCATTTGGTATTCTGTGCTATAGTGTTGCCTTAAACTGGAGTAATCTGGTACGTCATTGGTCAGCATTGTGCTGAATAGATGGAATTGTGTGTAAACTTATACTGAGTTTGCTTTAAAATCATTGCTCTTGATGTCAGTATATTTTGCTGTATATTTAGCACTCGTGAAAATTAGGCCATTTAGGAGCCTAATTGTGGAATCCATTTTTTTTGAAAACAATCTTGGCATCTGTGTCTTCCAAAGGAAGATGTATTTTATTGTATTTTGGAAGTACCAGCTATCAATGTATTGAGTGCAGAGAGATGGAAGTTGGCATGAACTACATAAAGATGGCCTTTGTAATGCTTTAGGAATTCTGTTAATCTACAGATTTGCTTGGAAATAGTTTTTTAAAATTTAGATAATCAAATTTTAAATGCTTCTTATATATATTGACATTTTAATTTGAAATTAGGCAAATGATGTAGAAGAATACTTTACAATATGAGATCTTAATAGGAATAAAATATTAATGTAAGTCATACTTACAGTAATATGTATAGAACTTCTAAATATTTCATATCCAAGTGGGTTTGAATGTAAAGGGTGATAGGTCTTTTAATGAAGAGTTGTAAAAACTCAGGATAAGCATGTCAGCACAGCTTAGTCATTATAGCTATTCGTATGAGCTGTTTTTGATTTTCAGGACAGACTTCTGGAATGTTTTCATTAGAACTTACTAAGAATATATTTTGCCTCTAAGGGTAAACATGAGATCTTAAAATAACTGGTATTATTGAAGAGAACTTTTGAAAGTACCATAAAATGACTGCTTCACTGGGTGAAACATGATTTTCTTGCCTCTTAGGACATGGTGTACTTAAAAGTGTTGAAAATAATTGTTATGATAAACTGTTGATAAGATTTCCTTGTATGGAAGTTTCAATGTGTGGGATGTGTCAAATACCGTTCACAAGGCTGGAGCTCTATTTTTTATATTTTGGCAGAAATGATGGAATTTGAATTTGGGCAGTTGAAATACATTTTTGTTTGTCACATTTTTGAGCTTTCCTGACTGAAGTTGCTACTCATTTATTTTCCATTTATTTTCATTGCAAAAATGAGGAGTGTTGCTTTGAACTTCAAATGTATGGCTAGCGAAAAATCAGTTAGAAGCTAAGTTGCAGGAATATTGGGGATGCAGATTATATATGTATGAAGGTGTTTTAATTTTTTAGCTACTATCATAGTACAATATTCCCTGTGAAGTCCAAAGTTATGAGGTTTTGGGTGTGGGGTTTTGCTTCTAAAAATGTACAAGTTGATTTTCTTGGCACTTCTCATTGATAGGTAACGGTGCTTTTTCTGATCTTGCTATTTTTAAAAATGAAAACCATAGTGCAGAGTTAAATCTTCATGTAAAGCAAATTATGTAATCTCTTCTTGAATGACTTGAATACAATATCAAAATAACGTACTTTAGGAATTTAATACATAACAAATACCTAGCTTTGTTCTATTTTAGTATTTGGCTTAAAATTGTAGCCATTTACTGAACAAGTATATAGTTTATTTCAGATGCTGGTTAATGAATGAAAACACTGATTCCTTGTGTTTTTCTGTGGTCATGCATATTGATACAGGAAGACAGGCATGTGCATTGCCCAAGAGAAATTATAAATATTTACATTATTTCAGTTTTGTTAGCAAACAAAGGTCATTAAACAGGTAGTCAGGAATTTGCTGGAACTCTTTTAGGAATGGAAGATTCTTCTTCCATTTCCTGAGGAACTGTAAAAAGTTAAACAAGTACGAGATCATACAATGTAACTTTTTTAAAGGATGTGGGGGGAGGATAAAATGGCTTTATCCAGATCCACACCTTGCATCAATTTTCCATGTAAAATCAAGTTTAGAATGTATAAGCAGAAAAGATCTTTACATATTCTTAAAAGCATGTATAGCACAAGTTTTACCCTAAACTGACACTAGCTACAATCTCCCACAAATTGCCATCATAGCTATTTCCATAATTAAGCTGACATCAAATTCTTTCCAGAATGTGAGAAGACTATTGAAAAGCATCTGCATGAAATGGTTGGAATTTGGACGGGTCAGTATGGGTTCATGCCAGTAAGTACAGTTGATGCTGTATTTGCCTGTGACTTCTTGTGGAGAAGTTCAGAGGAAAAGATAGAAACTAGGTATTGTCCTTGTGGACCTGGGGGAAACATATAATCATGTACCAAGAAAACTAGTTATACTCTTAACACTGAAACTTAAAAACAAAACCAAAAAAACCTCTTCATGCATGAGTTTCAGATAGTTGGTTATCATTATACCTAATATACATGAACATATGTACTGGGTGAGATTTACAGGTGTCAGTCCAAGTCTGACACTTTTTGGTTTGAAAGAGTTTTTCTTTGCCTGGGCGAGCTCCCTACCAAGGCTGATGAGCCACACTTACCCTGGCAAGATTTATTTTAAGGCAGTTTCTATTTGCCTTGACATCCGTATCAAAGCAGCATTTTATAGAGGTAATCCCACCCCCAGCTTACCCAACTATGTCCTGCTGTGAGATGTCGCCACTGGGTCCCAAACTACTTATTGAATATTCGTAGTTGTCTTGCATATCTGCATATCTGCATATGCATATCTTGCATATCTCCTTCTTCGCCATCTGGGGATGAATATGATGGGATTTAGTCCCAGCAGAGGTATGGAGGGACAACTGGTTCAACTGAAGTTAGCTTTGCTAGAAATGAATGATGAATCTACTTCCAAGAGGGATAATAAGGGAGTCTTGGGGGTGAAATTCTCATGTTAAAGAATTTATTGGTGGACCGATGGGGGGGGGGGGGGGAGAGAAAAGCTTCAGAAAATGGCAGACCAGTAGCTTGAGCAGTGATGAGTGGCAACAATGGCAAACAAAAAAGGAATGGAAGCTAAAAGAAACCATAGAATATGAAGGTTGAAAGGGACTTCAATAGGTCCTCTAGCTCAAAGCAGGACCATCCCCAACGAAATCCTCCCACACAGGGCTTCGTCAAGCCAGACCTTCAAGAACTCTTAAGGATAGAGATTCTTCCACCTCCCTAGGTAATCCATTCTAGTGCTTCATTACCCACTTAGTAAGAAAGCTTTTCCTAATATCCAACTTAGATCACACCCAGTGCAATTGGAAACCATTGCTCCTAGTTCTGTTATCTACTACCACTGAGAAAAACCTAGCTCCATCTTCTCTAGAATCCTCTTTCAAGTAGTTAAAGGCTGCTATCATATCCCAATCTTCTGTTCTGCAAACTAAACAAGACTAGTTCCCTCAATCTCTCATAATCATGTTCTGCAGCCTCCTAATCATTTTTGATGCCCTCCACTGGACTCTCTCCAACTTGTCCCCATCCTTCCTGTATTGAGGGGCCAAAATTGGGCACAGTACTCCAAATCTGGCCTCACCAGTGCTGAAGAGAGGGGAACAACCACTTCTCTCAATTTGCAGGCAATTATCCTACTAATGCAGCCCAATATGGTATTAGCTTTCTTGGCAGTAAGGGCACACTGTTGATTCATATCCAGCTTCTTATCTACTCTAACTTCCATGCTCTTTTCTGTAGTAGTGCGTGGGATTCTTCCATCATAAGCTTGTTGAACCTAATCAGATTTTTTGTGGACCAATCCTTCAAATTATCTTGGTCTCTCTGTATCCTATCCCAGCCCTCCAGAGTATCTACCACTCCACCCCAGTTTAGTATAATCTGCAAACTTGCTGAGGGTGCAATGCTCCCCATCTCCCAGATCATTAATGAAAATGTTGAACCAGACTGGCCCCACAGCAAGAACCCGTGGTGCACAATGCTTGATAATGGCTGCCAGCTAGATACTGAGCCATTGATCACTATCCATTAAGCCCGATGATCTAGCCAGCTTTTTATCCATCTTGCAGTCCGTTCATCCAACTCGTACTACTTTTACATCCTGGCAAGAATACTGTGGGAGACCATATCAAAAGCTTTGCTAAAATCAAGATATATCGTGTCCACCACTTTCCCCCACATCCACAGAACCATCATAGAAGGCAATCAGTTTGGTCAGGCAGGACTTACCCTAGTTGAATCCATGTTGACTATTCCTGATCATGTTCCTCTCTTCCAAGTGCCTCAAAATGGATTCCTTGAGGACCTGCTCCATGACTTTTCCAGGGAGTGAGGTGAGACTGAACAATCCGTAGTTCCCCGGATCCTCCTCCTTGTCTTTTTTGAAGATGGGCCTTTTTCCAGTCATCTGGGATGTCCCCCAGTCACCTCTAGTTTTCAAAAATAATGGCCAACATCTCTGCAGTCTCATCAGCCCCCTCAGCACCCTCAAATGCATTGAAGCCCTGTTGTCTTGTACATGTCTATCTTTTCTAAATAGTCCTGAACCTGTTCTTTCACCACTTAGGGCTTCTCATCTTCTCCCCATTCTGTGCTGCTCAGATGTTATGACAGTAGATGTATGGAACAGTGATGCATATATAAGCAACTAGGAAGACTGGAGAGAGAGAAGATCATCTATAGACTCATCAAGGCAGGAGAGAAAATGAGAGATTTGAATGAGTATGCTTACCTAAAAATGAAGTGAAGGGTCAAAGTTTGCAGTGATTATTATGAGAGAGTCATGAGTGGGAACCCAAGGGAGGAATTCAGAATGTGTGAGCCAAACTGGACTGCAGTAGATGATGTGCAGGGCAGAGAGGTTGCAGGGGCACTTAGTAATATGAAAAAAGGAGAGAGTACCTGATCCAGATGAAGTACAAGTGGATACAGTGAAATTGTTCGGAAGGAAAGGCATCTAATATCTTACAAGTTTGTTCAGTGATAGTCTTAAAAAAGGGAACATGCTGAAGGAATAGCATAAAATGTTGCCTGTTTCTAAATTTAAAGATGTTACCCTATGTTAATTATTGCGCTGTTAACCTGACATCAGATACGAAAAGATTATTGAAAAGCTTTTGAATGGAATGGTTGCAATTTGGAAGGATCAGTATGGATGTATACTGTGAAGGAGCATAGCTGATGCCATGTTTGCTCTATGAATCCTTATGGAGTAGTTCAGAGAAAAGAAACAACAACTGGGTGTTGTCTTTGTGGACTTGGAGAAGGTATACAATCTTTTTTCAAGAGAACGAGTTTGGTGGAGTTTTCAATGGAGAGGGGAACAAGAAGGATATGTTAATCTTATCCAGGATATGCATGATGCAGTGATGGTTCTAACCAAAACTGGCGAATCTTCAGTGGGGAACTTCCCGGAAAAGACAGACTATATCAGGGCTCAGTGTTGAGCCGTATTTTGTTTGCAGCTGTCATGGATGTAAATAAGTGAGAATGTACAAATGGAGCTGCCTGGAATGTGCTGTTCACTAAAGATTTAGTGATATGTGTGAAAGATTTTGCGATCTTGGAAGCGAACTTTAAACAGTGACAACATAGTTTTAAGCAGGCTGGGGTTAGAGTGAATGTTGGTAAGACTGACACTATGATAATGTGGAAGGACAACTTCCCATAAAAAGCATATCACAGCAGGAGAGCCAAGAGTGAAAGAATTTAAATGCCTATGGCTAGTGGTTACTGATAATGGGGCTCTCCTGACTTATGCCTGGCATCCTACCAAAGCTACATGGAGCAAAGGGCTGGAGCTAATCCAAGTTCCGTGTGATTAAAAAAGATGCTAACAAAGTTAAGTTTGTGTGTATAAAAATGTAATTTGACTCATTTAACTGTATGGAACTGAGACTTGGTCAGCCACAAGAAAGGAAATCAGAATGCTCTTTACCACAGAAATGAAAATATTGAGATGGTATAATGATTGGACATGCCATAATTTGAAACAAGGTTTAAGGGGTGCCATGCAGTTTACTCCAGCTAAAGACAAACTGAGGGAGGGTAGGTTATGTTGGTTTGAATCTATCCAGCAGAGACCAGAGAGTTACATCAGTGCATTGCAGTGATTGTAGATGGAAGACTATAAAGGAGGGGAGACCAAGACTCAGTACATGGACTGGATATCAATAGACCCCCAAGGAGATCAGTAGGGACAATTGTCTATTGTACCACCCTGGGGCCAGGTTTACCCTGCCGGCAGCAGCGTGGCTCTGGGCGGGCCGGGGTGACGTGACCCACTCCGCTTCCCTCCTGCCATCCAACAGGGGTCAGGGCCATCAGCCCCGCACCGCCCCTGCGGACGGGACCCGGCCCCGGAGTGGGGAACCGGAGGCCGCCGACTGGTTGATGCAGGCCCTGGCCCTGGCCCTGGCCCTAGCCGGCAGGGCACCTAAAGCCTGGCCCCGCCCCCGGCACCTGCGGAGGGCGCGGTGGGTGGGGCCGGCAAAGGTTGCTGACCCCTGTGTTAGACTAAGTGAACAGTCTTTGAAGCCCTGTTATAAAGTTAGGAAGGAGTTGCTTGAAAGGTTCCAGCTTCAGTGTCTTTGTGTTATGTCCCCAACTCCCAAACACAATTCTTTTAAACTTAATCAGAGGCATATAAGCAGCCTAATCATTGTAAAGTATTTTCTAGCCATCAAAGCAAAGGAAGGATTTGAAGAGGTAATCATGTAAGTTAGCTTTGTGGGAGTTGGTGGTGAGTGCCTCCCAAACTTAGGGATCAGCATAGGAGAAAGCAGTGAAAGTGTGTTAGAAATTTTAGCAAGTGGGTAGTGGAGGCTGGCATCATAGGAGATAAGCATCACCAGCAAAATAGTGAATGAGAGATGGCAGATAGGGTGGGGACTGACTGAAAGGCCCTGGAAGTGGTTACAAGCAGCTTGTTAATGGAATAGAGATGGCAAGTAAATAGAGAGATTAAAAGGGGTGATGCGGTCAAAGCAAAGCCCTAGGAAAATTATCTTTTCAATAGTATTCTGACTGAATGTGAGTGGGGAAAGATTGCATTTGTCAAGGCGAAAATGTTGCAGTAACAGAGACACAAGATAAGAGCTAATCTTGTTCCTTGCATCAAACTGAAAAACAAAACAAAAAAAAACCACCTTCCTATCATCAGTACTGGTAATACTTTGTGTTTTTGCAAAACTTAAATGCTGTCAGGAAAGGGATTCTGATAAAATATCTAAACGTGAATGTGCTACTAAAAGTATTGATTCTTTTTTTCTGCAACTTTTTTCTACTCATCCAACTTGTTACAGTGCCTTTTTATTCATTTTCCTTAGAGAGGAAAGCCATTTATTTTAAGATTCACAAACTATTCATCACATATGGGGATTTCTAATGCTTCATTGTATGCTAATTTAGCATCCACGTAAAGAAGTAAATTCTTACATGTACTTGCAGTGAATTCTGATACCAAGTTTACAAGCTTACCTTTCCATTTAAGGTTAGCATATGCTAACCTTAAAGGTAGGCATGTTTTTAAACATCTTGCTCATTTGGAGCCTTCACCATTGAGACATTCTGGTTGAATGCATTTCATTTCTATTTTTCCCTAAATTAGCTTTTTCTTTCCTTAATCTAAGATGTGGATCACTGTACTAAAGTAACATTTTTTTTATTATCTTTATGTAGATGCATGACGTTCATATATGTCTACTCAATTAACTGAAACAATAATATAGGCCTCCACAATCCAGGCTAAAACAGCTTGTGTCACATACAGCAAGTCTGTCAGCAGATTTGTCTTTGATTTTCTGCTTTAAGAAAATGAAAATGGAATTTTAAGCAAGCTACAGTTCATAATGAAAATAAAAACTCTGCCAGAAATAGTTGTGTGCACATCCTTGATGTTTTGTATTTCTGAGGGTCATTTTAAATGAATAAGATAACTTTTTTTTTTAAAACGTGTAACAAATGGATTTAGGTTTAATGCAATGCAAACTTCAGACTGGAAGGGATCTCCTGAGTCATTGAGTTCAATCCCCAGCTATTGCTGGCAACCCTGTCATATAATCGCATTGATAAATTTATCAAGCTCCATCTTAAAACTTTCAGAGGGGTAGCCATGTTAGTCTGTGTACAGCAAAAACAATGAGAGTCCTGTGGCACCTTGTAGACTAACAGATATTCTTCAGCATAAGCTTTCGTGGGCATCTGACGAAGTGGGTTATAGCCCACGAAAGCTTATGCCAAAGAAAATCTGTTAGTCTATAAGGTGCCACAGGACTCTCATTTTTTCATCTAAAAACTGTTGTTAGATTGTTTGCCCCCACTACTCCTATGGGAATACTGTTCCAGAAACTCACTCCTCTAATGGTTAGAAACCACCTTCTGATTTTTAGCCTAAACTTATTCATGGTGAGTTTATGCCCATTTGTTCTTCTGCCAACATTGTCCTTTATCTTAACTAGCTCTTCCTCCTCCCAGATGTTTGCCCCCAGTGCATTTATAGAGAGCAATCTTATCCTCTCTCATCCTTCATTTTGCCAGGCTAAACAAGCCAAGATCTTTTAAGTCTCTTCTTATAAGACAGACTCTGCGCTCCTCAGATATTATGGATGATCTCTCCTCTGCGTCTGTTTCAGTTAAAAGTCATATTTCTGGTTACATAGGTAACCAGAATGCTACATAGTATTCCAGTGCTTTGTGTGATGGTGTTAATACTTCTCTGTCTCTACTGGAAATATCCGATATATTTTAGGATTGCATTTTCCTTTTTACTGCCATATCAGTGGTGGCCCAGTCATCCTGTGATCAACAAGTGTACCTATGTCTGTCATTCTCAACTGTCATTTCCAGCTGATGAAGCCCCAGTTTAGTGCAAAATTATTTGCACGCTGTACAATGAAATGTCATGCCATTTCTATTGCTCCAATCATCAGTGGGGAAAGGGAGTGATAAATAATGAAGAGGACAGGTCACTGGTACAAAGTGGTTTAGATTGCTTGGTAAGCTGGGCACAAGCAAATATGCATTTGAATATGGCTAAATATAAACATATAGGACTAGGAAAGGTATGTACGCCATATTTACAAGCTGAAGGACTCTGTCCTGGGAAGCAATGACCTGAAAAAGATTTGGGGATGTATAATCACCTGAACGTGAGCTCAAAGTACACTTTGGCCAAAAGAGTTAATGTGATTCTTGGATATACAAGCAGGTGAAATTGAGTAAAAGTAGGGAGATTAGTTTTATCTACGTATTTGGCACCAGTATGACTGCTACTGGAATATTGTGTCCTGTGCTGATTCCACAGTTTAAGAAGCATGTTGATAAACTGGAGGGAGTTCAGAGGAGAGCCATGAAAATGATAGAAGGTTTATAAAACGTGCCTTTTACTGATACTCTGTTTATCTGAACAAAGACTTGATTAGTCTGCAAGTACCCACAACATGGGGAACAAATGTTTGATAATGGGCAGTCTAGCAGAGAAAGGTATAACAGGATCTAATGGCTAGAAGATGAAGCTAGACAAATTCAGACTGGTGTAAATAAGGTGTAAATTTTTAAATGAGGGTAATTAATATTGGAACAGTTTACCAAGGTGATAGTAGATTCTCCATCATAGGTAAATTGTAAATCAAGAATGGTTGCTTTTCTAAAAAATTGGTTGGTCTGTGTACAGCAAAGACAAGAATCCTGTGGCACCTTAAAGGCTAACAAATTTCTTTGGGCATAAGCTTACGTAGGCTCCAACCCACTTCATCAGATGCCTCTGACAAAGTGGGTTGGAGCCCATGAAAGCTTATGTCCGAAAAAATTTGTTAGTCTTTAAAGTCCCACAGGACTCTCGTTTTTTTCTTTAAAAAAAAAAAGAGGTTCTAGGAATTGTTTTGAAGATGCCCTTTGGCTTCTATTATAATATATTATATGTATTATATAGTAGATCAGACTAGATGATCACAGTGGCCCCTTCTGGACATGAAATCTCTAGAATATTCTGATGCATCTCTGTATTGACAATGACTCTCAACTTTGTCCTCAGCAAATTTCATTAGCACATTTAATGCAAATATTAACTTAGATTGTTTCCAAGAACAGTCCTAGAGGAATTCCACTAGTAACTTCTCTCCAACCTGATAGTTCTTTCAGCATAATCCGTTGTCCTCTTCCCTTTAGCCAGTTCCTTACTCACCTTACAATTCTTTTATTTATTTCCCTTTTTTCCATTTTAACTAATCTCCCACATGGTACCACATGAAATTCTCTACTGAAGTCCAGATTAGATCCATTGCATTTCCCTTCTCTTTAAAAAAACAAAAAAAACAACTTTTCTCAAGGAAAGATACTGGGCTAATCTTGCATGATCTGCCTCTGGTGTACCCATGTTGCATTTCATTCAATATCCCGTTTTTATCCAGGTCTGTAATTATTCTTGTCTTCAAGATTTGTTCTACAGAGTACTTTATTTTAATTTAAGGTATATGCCTTTTATATTCAAAAGGATTTAGTTACCAATATAAGCATTACAATTATAATACCCTAGGCTCTTGGATAAGATATTTCTGTGCCATGAAAGGCTATTTCTCTCTTATGACTATGTCTACAAAACCTCGTAAATAAACCGTAACATATTCTTTGGTATTCTTCACGGCTCTTGATTACATGCACTGATGTTAACTTGAAGCTAATGCTCACCTCTATCATTCTACTTTGTCTGTTTATTAATTTAAATTAATTAAGCTTGCAATTTTTCAGTGTGATCGTGTACTTACACAGTGAAACAGTATGATTTGGTCTGAAGTAAGGAATCTTGTGTAACTTTCAGGATTTGGCCCTTGTTGCCCCTGAAGCGCCATCAGAAGAAGCCCGAAGAGTTTTTCAAACATATGACCCAGAAGGTGAGGCTCCTCTTGTTTAGCTTTGGGTTGAAATCTGAGTCATCTGACAGACCAGAAATCTTAATATTGACTGGTTGAAGAACCTTTCTGGGAAAATAAGGCAACAGTTTTACAATATATGCAAAACACTGCATCTCCAGTATGCTGTCCCCTCCATTCTAAGGCACACTGCTCTTGATAAGAGCTGGTACTGATTCACAGGATGTCTCTGCTAGAGCTGGAAGTTGTAGTTTCTAGCTTGAAGAGAGACACACACACACCCCCCACTAGCTCTGATTTAGTGAGTTAGTGTGCTACAAATGGAAGTTGGAGGGGCAGACTGTTCTGCATAGGAGCTCACCCAGGACCATAAATATGTACTTTGGCAGAGCTCGCACCACCCACTGCTTGCAATGCCATGGCTACTTTACTATTTTTAGTTAGCTGGGTGAGGGTATGTCTCCTCGGGCTGGAATTTAATCTTCCTGCTCTTATGTAGACAGACATACCTATAGGGAAGTGTGGTACCTACTGATTAACCACAAATCAACGAGTACGGCTGTTTATCAAACTGATAATAAAACGGGAAAGCCTCTTGAAAGCTACAGTGTATGAGGAATTCAATATGGTGATAGAGAGTAGGAAGTGAAGTTCTTATTGTAAGCTCTTTGAGGCAAGGGACTGTTTCTTTGTATCCGACCCACCAATTTCACTAATTTCACATTTTTGAAAACAAGTCTTTTATACGTGATCTCATCCTGTTTCTGAAAAGTGCCAAAAAAATTCCTTCATTTTAGAGATCCATAGTGGCCTGATATTCAGTTATAATCTTAAGTTAATTTTAAGTTTAGAAACAGTCTTTCTCCATTTTAAGATAGCATGATTTGCCTATTAGTAAAAAATTATTTTAACCTTAAGGTTTACATTTTCAAGTGTGTTAGAAGAAGAGCATTTTTAAGACCTATAGGCCTGCAGTTTCTTTCTTGGGGAAATAATATATATGGAAATGATGAGTTCCTTCTAAAACCTCGTCTTGTAATTTGACTGTGGCCTCTCAGATTCCAAGATATGCATTTGATTACCAGTGTTTTAGGTAAAATTCAAATCTTGCAGTGTTTTCAGTTTCTTTTCCCCAATAAGACATTTTGTCACTTTTGCAGATAATGGATTTATACCTGATACCCTTCTAGAAGATGTAATGAAGGCTTTGGACCTTGTATCAGACCCTGAATAGTAAGTATAATTTGTGTAACTAAATGTTCCTTTAACAGACTAGTTATGGCTAGGTTTTTATCTTGAATTGTTAATACATCTTATTCTGTGGAGTATCCTGAAGACAATATCTCAAAATACTTGTTAGGTGTAAATGAAAAGAAAAAATACCTAAAGACACGATTCAGAAAAGAAGCTGCTGCTGAAGGTGTCTTCTTTCATCAGAGATGATCTGAGGTTCTGCTGATTAGTGATTACTAAAGATCCTATGGATTTTTTTAGAAGATTAGTGTTAGCCCTGGTTAGGGAAAAAGTAGCCATCAAATTCTAACTTTCATCCATTTTTTCAGTTGGTTAATGTTTACTTTCTATATAAGAATTGCCATACTGGGTCAGACCCATGGTCCATATAGCTCAGTATCCTGTCTCCTAACAGTTGCCAATGCCAGATGTTTCAAAAGGAATGAACAGAACAGGGCAGTTATCAAGTTATCGTTCCCTGTCATCCAATCCCAGCATTGGGCAGTCTGAGCCTTACAGACACCCAGAGCATGGGGTTGCATCCTTGACCATCTTGGCTAATTCTTTTTTTTCAGTCCAGTTATAGTTACAACCTTCAGAACATTCCCTGGCAGTGAGTTCCACAGCTGACTGTGCATTACTTCCTTTTGTTTGTTTTGAACCCTGATTCTTGTATTATATGAAAGGATAAAAAACACTTTGTTCACTTTCTCCACATCATTCATGGTTTTACATACCGCTCCCTTACTTATCTCTTTTCCAAATTGAATAGTTCCAGTCTTTTTAATATCTCCTTATCTGTACCTTTTTGATTTTTAATGCATCTTTTTGAGATGGGATGCCCACAGTATTCAAGGTATTGGCATACCTTGGATTTGTATAGTGGCGTTATGATATTTACTATTTTATTGTATATCCCATTCCTAGCATTCTGTTAACTTATTTGACTGCTACTGCGCATTGAGCAGCTGTTTTTCAAAGAACTCTCCATGATGACTCCAAGATCTTTCTTGAGTGCTAACACCTAATTTTAAACTCGATCATTTTGTAGGTATTGTTACAATTATATTTTCCAGTATGCTTTACTTGGCATTTCTCACATTGCTTTTCATCTGCGATTTTGTTGCCAAGTCACCCAGTTTTGTGAGATTCCTTTGTAACTTTTCATAGTCAGCTTTGGAGTTAACTATCTTGAATAATTTGGTATCATCTGCAGACTTTGCCATCTCACTGTTTACCCCATTTTTCCAGATCACTTAAGGATATGTCGAACACCACTGGTCCCAGTACAGCTCTTTAGGAGACACCATTGTTTATCTCTCTCTGTTCTGAAAGCTGACCATGGCTGACCTACCCTTTGTTTCCTGTCTTTTAACCAGGAACCATTGAGAGGACTCTCTCTCTTATTCCCTGGCTGCCTTAAAACTGGGCTTCAAATTTAGTGTGACTGTGTGGTTTTTAAACAGTTACTGTATTATTTCCTAGAAATGTATTTCATTAGCTAGTAAAAAGGGTTTCCGTATATTCAGTAGGCTAATGGCAGAGCATTTGAAAATTGGTATGCACTTTTGGGCATCCTACAAAGTGGAATAATGCACTCTAGAGAGAATGTGATTTCTAATGCACACTAATGTGTTGTGCCTTAACTGGTTCAAGTAGACATGTTGATGCACACTTAAATGTACTTGCTTCACTTTAATATAGTGGAGTTTGAAACAGTACTATGTTAAAATATGCTGTGGAATCTGCAGTGTGCTCCAGCAGAGTCTATATGGGCCAGTTTAATGCTCGGTATGTTACTGTGCTGTTCTGTGTAGATAAGCCCTAACCATATGCCTCATGCGTGTTGTGTCCACAAACCCAATAGTTTTCAAACTTTTTTCCTCAGGACCCAGTTTAAAATAATCATTTAAGCCTGCAACACAACAAATTACATCCTTGAGCAATGCATTCCAGTCTTGTGGCGGAGGCAGCAGGGGGCACCACAGCGCAGTATCCTGGGGGTCTGTGACCCAGTACTGAGTTCCAACCCATGGTTTGAAAACCACTATCTTAACCCATCATGCCTAGAATCTATTCTAACATTCCAAAACTGAGCAGTTTTCACACTGCTCCTTTTAAAATAAATAAATAAATAAATAAAGTGTTAAATACATTAAAGGTGTGGCTTGCTAGCACAATATTTAATGTTTAAAGCGAACAAGAGGAAGTATTTCTTCACACAATGAATGGTCAACCTGTGGAACCCTTTGCCAGAGGATGTTGTGAAGGCCAAGATTATAACATTTTTTTAAAAAAAACCCTAAAAACCTAGGTAAATTCATGGATGATAGGTTCATCAATGGCTATGAGCCAGAATGGGCAGAGATGCAAAACCATCCTTTGTCTCCCTGTGCTCTGTTTGCCAGGGTGGATCACTTCTTTTCATTCCCTCGGAAACACCTGGCATTGGTCACTGTAGGAGGACAAGATACAGGCTAGATGCACTATTGGTCTGAGCCAGTATGGCTGTTCTTATGTTCTAATAGTCCGTCAAGGACCAATGATTTAATTTTTAATAACTGGTAAATCATCAGTGCTAATTCCACTGGAGTGCTGAGCATTTCTCTTTTTAGATGTTAAAATTCAGCATGATTTACAGGTGTGCTAGTGTAGATATTGTGCTGTGAATTCTGAAATTCCTTATTCAGAAGTCTGTCCCGGTAAACTTTTTGTACGAGACAGAGCTAGGAAAAATATGAATACTTTTTAGAGCTCTGCTAAATAGTATCTAAAAAATGTATTTCCTAAATAAAAATGTAAATATTTTATTGACACTCATGTAGAACGACTTTCAAAAATCCCATGCTTGTGCCAATAAAGCTTGTATTCTACTCTGTGTATTCTCTTTTTCTCTGTTTCTGTATGTATATCAAAATAAATGTTAAGTAGTTTGGGCTACTTTAATATGAAAGGAACTATGTAAATATACAATGATAAATATGTGACCTTATTTCAATTAAATTTATTCTTATTAAACTTAATTTTAAAATCAGTGGCTTTTCAGCTCTCCATTTAAAAACATGTTGTTTGGTCAGAGCCTTTCAGAGGGATGACTGGTTTGTGTTTTAAGCCGAGAAATGCTTGCAGCATACAGTAAAATGTCTTCCAGGCTGAAGTCTAGGTTTTAGTCTGCATGGTTTTCAGCTGACTTTACCTCATAAGGCAGTCTTTCAAAATTATAACTACTTTAATTTTAAATAACAGATTACTTTGGTTTAAAAATAACTGCCTTTTGTCAAGTCTGGTGCCATTCTGGTACATTTGTCATTTAAGAGTCTAAATAAAAAAACCTCAATTTGGCAATCAGAAGTGTTGTAGTACCACATGACATAGTCATGCAAGAATAAAAATGCACTACTCATTTTTGTATCTAATGTTCTTGTCATAGTGTAAATCTCATGAAGACCAAATTAGACCCAGAAGGACTAGGAATCATATTACTGGGTCCCTTTCTGCAAGAATTTTTCCCTGAACAGGTAACGTAGTTGTCTTTTTATATTTCTTATGCCACAGAGCAGAGTTTCTCAAACTCTGGTCCTCAAGCTCGATTCAAGTGGTCCACAGAAAGATTGTGGAACAAGTTGTGTGGTGTGGGAGTGGCTGCTTGCCCATCCCAACCTGCTCCTCTCCCAGCCTGTCCCCGCTTCCAGCCCTACCCTTCTCCCACATGACATGGGCCCATTTGGAAGGATCGTTAAGTGGTCCACCGGGACCCTCAATAATTTTCAAATGGTCCACGAAAAAAGAAGTTTGAGAACCACTGCCATAGAGCATTTTGTATTTCACTAAATGGGGTCCTTCAGTGATGCATTAAACATTCAGGTTTCTAATGTGTATAACACTTTTGCAAAAGTATTTTCAACCGTATATGTTGCATTTCTTTAACACTTCTGGTCAGCTAGTAACTCTTGGCATTGTTTAGTTCAATATAGTTGTCCTAAGACGTTAGCTTTCTAAAATGTTTAAATAAAAAACTATTCTAATTCGTAGTCTTCACGCCAAAAAACAATCTCCATTGAAGTTGCCAAATGTCAGATAACGGGACATTATCATCAAGTATTTAAGTCTAAAATGCAGCTTCTCTTACTTGGGAGTTCGGAAGTCACCTGAATTCTCAAAATCTGTTTTATTTTGGTCTTTTGAGAGATGAAATGGCCACAGTGTTATGCAGCAGTCTTGCAGCTTCTGTAGTATCTGTTTGCTCACAAATACTAGGCCCAGATTTTGTTGACATAATTGATGCTACGGCCCAAACAAATCTTCACACATCTCACTATATAACTTGAAGTTATAGTTGTTAAACACAATAGTTTTATTAATGTCAGCCATGTTTGAAATACAGGAAAATCAGAATTTGTCCAAAAAAAATACAGAAAATAATTATTTTCCAGATTCTAAGTGTTACCAATGAAAAGTGAAATACCTACAACTCTTTTAAAAATACCTTTGCTAATGCACTTTTTAAGGATGCAGTATAGATGATCAGAAAACTGTACCATACCAAAACAATACTGCAGTGTGAAACACTAACACTACAACGATTCAAAAGCACTTCTAGAGCTTCACTGCCAAAGATGACAGGGACGTAATACATTGAGGAATCAAGAGAATCATCTCTTAATGTCTAGAGGAAAAGTGGAGAATTATTTTCCTAGGATTGAAAGCTCTAGAACTCTTAACAGCATCTAGGATGGATTTGTCTTCTTCCTCTCCTCCCCCTGCCGCCTATGCACTTCTGACATGTGGAACCACTAGAAAATCTTTTTTAATTACATTTTATTTCAAACAAAAACTGATGTGTTGCAATTATTGACAAGTCTGGAAACAATAAACCACTGGCAAAGTGGAATTAGTTGTCCCATTAAATTTAAAGACCACTTTTAAACTCCAAACGTGATTCTTCTGCACAGTTTTGTAAATGAAGGAGTTCTTTCTTGAAAAGAATTTATTAAACCTTTTACTTAAGCATTCTAAAAGCATCAGACTCGGCAGTTTTAAGTTGGTAGTATTTTTGTTGTCCAACATGACACTTTGGAGACTGAATTTTTAGAGTGTACATACTCAACACTTCAAAAAAAAAATTCACTTCAAGATGTCCAGTGGGGTATTGAATCATTAGTCTTTTTTAAAACATTTTTGGGTTGCCTAATCCATTAATCGGAAATGGAACTGATTATAGGTTTCATTTTCTTCTATGAGGGGTTTCAGGGCCTGAAAAATCTTCATAATGTGTCTTAAGTCACTTTTTTCTTTTCTGACCTATTTGTCTGTTTCCCATCAAGCAAAATAGTTGTAAAAAGAAAAAGTGTGCTTGATAAACTGATTTTATGGTGTAAAATTAACTGTCTTGTTTATACCAGGACTCCAGGATTCCAGAGTCATTCACTGTATATCACTACAATGGATTGAAGCAATCTAATTATAATGAAAAGGTATGATGATCTGAGGAGGAATAAATTGGAGCAACCAGTAATCAGAACTATGTGATAGCAGTTCCCTTTTTTATGTGAAATGAGTATGTGTCAGCACCATTCCTTGTGTCCATATTGCAAAATTGCCACCATATTTGTCACTAAACAGTAGGCATATCCAAATTTTTCAGTTGCAATTTGTTCTGCAAAAATTGTCTGCTTTCCACATAAAATTTTAATTTTTTTTCTTCCCAAAACCAAAAGTATTTCAATTTGGAAGTCTGTCTCCTTCTCCAGTTCTTTTCTATATGCCAAGCTCTCTGGTCAAACAGTATCTCATGTGATACGCCCCAGTCACCCTTCTTGCAGAGAAGAGGCAACACATCATGGGAGATGTAGCTGAATCTACAGAGGAAAAGGGTTTATGAGACAGCTGAACTTCAACTCCCATAAAGCATCACAGCAGCATTTCCAAATCAAAATTCCTGGTTTTGGTTTTTAAAAAAAAAAAAAAGTATTCAAATTTTTATCAAATTAATGTTTTCTGCAAAGGAAAAAATCAATTCTAATTAGTACCTTTGCAATCAATTGGAGTAGCGATCACAAGGAATGAATTGATAGAGATACCAGAGGACGCCCTTCCAGAAAATATTTCTTTAATTACCATTTTAATGCTGGTTGAAATCAGAGTAATTTGGGATTATAAAGTCTTTAGAATTCATTCCTATAGAACTTCCAACAGACTCGTATTCCAAAATGTAGGAAAAGAAATTCAGATGATTGCCTAGCAGGGTGCATTGATTTGAATCATGATTTATTTCAGAAAGCAGAATACCTTGATTTAAATTTGCATTTTAATATTATTTTGCATGTGTACTTTATTTTTCTAATGAAAGGTTAGTAGATTTTAGGGTCAGACGGGACCAATATGATCATCTTAATAGTCTGACCTCCGGCACAATGCAGGACACAGAACCTCCCGCCCATGCCTAATGCTTAACCTATGATTGAGTCACTGAAGTCCCCAACTTTAAAGTCCCCAAGTTTAAAGACTTCAAGTGACCCATGCGCCATGCTACAGGGCAAAATGAAAAATCCCAGGGCCCCTGCCAATCTGCCCTGGGGGAAAATCCTCTTCTGGTTGATTCTTATTGGTTGTTGACTATTAAAACATGTTGATTTACAAGTCAGTATAATCTCTTCATTAAATTCTGTTCTTTTTGTTAGACAGAATGATATACTAGATTTATTCACATTTATTTTAGCAAATACGTAGGTTTTTAGTTTGAACATTTTTATTGTGCTACAAAATGCTGAATGAGGCAGTTTTTATCCTTTTTTTTTACTTGCATTTTTGGTCAAGTTCTGAATGGAATGGAAATTCAATTTAAAGGCACAAATATAGCATTTTATGTTTTTAATTCAATAAAACTTTTAAATGCTGGCTATATAAAATAAATTATCAAAACTTATTTTCCATTTAAAACTGATTTTTTAAAGAAAACATTTTCTGCACTTAGTGAATTGACTGAATATTTCTGGTTATTATGTCCTTCAAGATTTTAGAACAGAGGTGTCAAACTCATTCAGTGTAGCAGGCCACATTGGAAGTCAGGACACCGGCTGGGGGCCCAAGTGTGTGTAGGTAGAGTTCCTGACCCCTTCCCAGCACAGTACCACCTGGGGTCCCTGACCCTTTCCCCTGCTCCGCTTGGAGCAGCGTGGGCTCCTCTTTCCCTTCCCCAAACCCACAGGTCCTCTGACACCTGCCCTGAACGCTCCCCTTTGCTACGCTGGCTCCTCAACTTCTTCCCCTTTACTGCGCTGCCCGTTCCCTTCCCTGCATGGGGCTCCGTTCTGGTCCCCACCCACCGTTCCTGTGCCAGTTCCCTAACCCCTTCCCCAGCCTCCCACCCTATGGAGCTGGCTCCCCAGCCCCTTCTCCACACTGACCTGGGTGACGGGTTCAACCCAGCCCCTGCAGTCAGTTCTCTGGCCAGGCCATTCCTTGCCCTGGGCCGCTGCCTGAGTGTCTGCAGGGCAGCAGATTTTAAACGGTCCTGGCCAGCTCTCAACAAAATTTCTGCCCAGATAGGCGCCCAGCCTCACAAGGCATCTGGGACTTCCCCATCCTGCTGAAAAAAACCTACTCTCAGTCCCCGAATCTGCAAGCTGCAGGTAAAGGTGCCTGCAGTTTTTACTTTTCACCACCAGAAGGTGCGCCTCCAATGTATATCTATAGCGGAGGAGTGCCCTCTGCTGACAAAAAGTAAAATTGCAGGCACTTTACTGGCAGCTTGCAGGGAGAGCTGTGCAGGGCTCCGGGGGCCGAATAAGAGCCCTTGGCGGGCCGGATCTGGCTCGCGGGCCGTAAGTTTGACACCCCTGTTTTAGAACTAGTAGATCTAACTTAGTTGTTATTCATGAATTAGAAGAGCAATACAAGCAATCCTGCTTTTTTCAATACATAGTTGATTTAGTAACTTTGAATTAGTCATTGAACTGAACTACGTGAGTAAATTGAAATGAAGAAAATATTCTCTCTACACCGGCAAAAGAGACTATTATGGTCAAAAACTGGTTTAACATTTCCAGTAAACTCTGGTTCTAAGTGTTTAGCCAGTGATTTGACTTTCTTTAAAGTTTGGTGTCATCGTGCCTTAGCTGAGAATACTAAATTCAGGACAGACTCACCCCAAATGGCTGGTTATTTTATCATTAGATTATAACAAGGCAGTAACAAAGGTGAACTTCTATATCACCACGCTGGTTAACAAGAAGTCAAAAATGCAGTCTGCTTAGGCATTCCAACCCTAAGTTCACAACTCAGACACTAGACTATATGATGAGTGGTTATGAAAACCAGTTTAATCAGACAAAATGTCCTTCTAATCCCAAGGAATTAGCTTAGCTACTTAGCTACTTAGCCAGGTCAATATGTAACTCACATTTTACCCAATAATCACACTGATGCCGATCCTTATTTTAAGTCTTCAGTTTATAGCTCTAAAAGAAAAGAAAGTTGTAAATGGTTAATAAACAATACAAGAACTTTGCAATCACTTGTATGTATGTCAAATTTGAAGCAGTGATGGAATAAACTGCAAGCTTGCAAAAGTCTCTCTGGAAGTACCCAAATAGATTTTCGTCATTAGTTCTTGCTTAAAGCTTCCTTGTTAGAAATCCAGTACAGAGAAATGAAGATAAAGTGGAAATGTCTCAGGTGCCTTTTTGTATCCTTTGCCATGTGTGTGCAGTTTTACTGTCCCAAACAAAGCCCACAGCCCAGGTGCATGAAAAATTACTGTTCCAAGATGGAGTCCAGGGTCACACAAGTATATTTCATGGCTTTACATGCTTTGATGACTCTGAGGCAGCTGTTGCCCATATTCTTTCTGAGGCATCCACCAGAAAGGCTTAGTGGGTAGAGTGACGTATCTTTAATGGATCGTAGTCACCAAGGAACAGACACATTTGGATCAAATACATAGTCAGCATTCATAATTTTAAATATAAAGATGATGCATGGATTTAACCAGGATAATCATACTTAGTACATCATAATTTTTCCATTGATGTCTTACATGATGTACTTTCCGCAAGATTTGTTGGAATTATATAACAATGATAGCAACCATGATACAAACAGTCAACTTTCTAACACACAGCATCACACTTAGCAACATATCCTGTGTATATTATATTGTTCTGTTTAATTTTGAATCATTTTAATAGAATCTATTAAAATGATTATAATACATTTAGGCTTTATCATAGATTACAGTTTCAAATGTAATTGTAATTAGGTTTTTTTAAAATAAACTGGTATTTTTAAAGCTGGTTTTGTTTTGTTTTTTAATCCATCCTGTTGCCTGGTTGCTTTATATACACACATGCGGGTTTTTTTGTTGGCTTTTTTTTTTTTAATGTTTAACCTTAACCACCATATATTTGGAGTAATGACTTTCTAGAGAATTCTGGCTGTTATCTTTAAACAATATTACCATTTTCTGAATTAAACTGACTACAACAGGGGCTTTATAGTATGGATCTAATTAACTCTAGATGTCTTGAGTCCAAGGAATTAGGGGTCTAACTGGTATTTTGAAAATAAGAGTACACTTAACTTTTAGACAGGTAAGATGTAGCAGGAGAAATTATTTTACTTTATCTTTTGTCTACTTTAGGACCAGAATATTCAAACATGTTTTGCTCACGCTGGCACCTAATCAAGTGGCCGGATTTTCAGAAGATCTGAGCACTTGCTGTTCCAATTCCGTGCAAGCTGTGGGTGCTGGTCACTCTGAAAATCAGTCCACTTAGTCAGAATATATTTAGCAACCTGTGTGTGCTTATTGATGAAAGTATGATATAATGAATATGAAATTTTGTCCCTCCGCTTTACTAATTCTTATTTTTTTGTGTGTGTATAATTGTGTTTGTTGTCAATTTCTTTTCATTTTTCTATCATACTGGTGTTTACGCTAACTTATTCCTACCTCTTTTTGATTGCATTTGAATGAAATACATTTGGGTAATGTTGAAACATTTAGCATTGAAATTTGCTTGTATGGGTAAATTTAGTCATACTTATATATAGAGAAAAGCAGACTTTGGTTCACTGAAATAATTCTGTTTTAAAATTATACTATTGCACATCTGACAATCTGGTCAAAACGTGGCTTTCTGAAAACAGCATTCTGTTCTGTTTTAAAAGATGTTTCAGGAAATATACTAAAGTGGATGATTTTATTTTTACAGGTCATGTATGTAGAAGGCACAGCGGTTATTATGGGCTTTGAAGATCCAATGCTACAGACGGATGATACTCCAGTAAAGCGCTGTTTGCAAACCAAATGGCCATATATCGAATTACTCTGGACCACAGATAGATCGCCTTCATTAAATTGATGCGTTGAGAAGAAATGCTGTACTATTATCTAATGCTTTATTGGGGGATTAAGAATTGCAATTGCCTGACAGCAGTCTGCTTGACTGTGTGAAGCTGTACACTGGTATCATTGATAAACTGTAAATAATTATTACAAACACTTTTCAGTGTTAATTGAAATATTTAATTTTTTAATCAGATTGATTTCTGTTTATAATAGTTTGTCATTTTTGGCCATTGTAGTAGTATTGTGAGTTCTGTTCTTTAAAAAAAAAAAAAAAAAGCTTATTTCTAAATTTGCCATCTCATAAAGATTTGAAAGATGTCTAATACTGCAGTATCTGCATGTTAGGTATCAAATTCATCTTTAAACTCTAAAAGCATTCTCTTTTGCTTACTCTTGAATCTTTGGGTGTGTTTTATTATTTACACTGGCTTATGTTACAGTATCATAATTCGTGGTCTAGACTGGCCTTGCACTGATTGTTTAAATGAGTTTAAACTTGCTACAGTTTTTTCTAAAATTTGGCTCTAACTAAACAGCTTATACAAAAATAGTAAAATTAAGAATAATTTCTGGGGTATTACTACTTAATATAAAACACAAAAGCAGTTTCTTGGCAGTTGTATGTTGCTATGGCTTAGCTATCTGGCATGTTAAAAGTGAAAGCAGTATGAGGAAGAGTAAGCGTATTAATATTTATTCAAAGTTGTATAAAGAAAATGTAAAAATTCAAGAGCAGGAAGAATTTGTTCTATAATCTTTAAATCGTTCAGATTTATAGTATTGCCAAATACCTCTTCTCAATTTGTCTAAACAACAATGTAAGCCAGCTTTATTGTATGTGTTAGGTGCATGAGAACATCTGTTATTACATGAGTATATTCCTTTATTTATTATCTAGTTGTTAGCCCTAAATAAAAACATTTCCCTGAACTGTGTCCTAGCTCTTCCACGTTTGTTTTTCAATGTGACCTGTTTACTGCCTCTTCAATCTTTTTGTATTGAAAAAACAACTAGCTGTTAAGAGCTAAAAATGGACAAACTTTTAAGGAGAGTGATCTCTTGCAGAAATAAACACAAGTTAGAGATAAGTAAAGGATCACTGTGGTGCTGTAGACCCCTCACACTTGCTGGTCACAGGCCATAAATGCATAGTGTAGTGGATCAATATTGAGGGCTGGAATTGATGTTTAGAAATGTACTTTCTCTACAATATTTGGTTGGGATGCTTTCTTTATGTGTAAATAATAGCGTGAGTTAGCTTGTTTCCCCATTAAGCAATCTTGTGCTATTTGAATTGTCAAAACAAAGAATCAAACAATACACCTGTATATTGCAGAATTTTCGTTGTATAGTAGGTAGTAATGTTAGAGAGAAATAACAATCTTCCCTGCATGGCATTTTCATTTACATCCTTTGTATAGTTTCAAAGGGGTAGCCATGTTAGCCTGTTGTAGAAAAACAGTAGAGTCTTGTGGCACTTTTAAAAACTAACAGATTTATTTATCGCATGAGCTTTCATGGGAGAAAATCTCACTTCATCAGAGCATAGAACTAGCAACTAGATTTACATCTGGAAAATGTCAGCAGCGTAGATCCACTCCTGGCTTCATCCACAGAATCATTCCAAGTAGTTAAGTCTGTAAATAACATTGTTCCTACTGAGTGCAAAATTGGCAATTCTGAGAATATCTCAGTTTCAAAAAAACAAGAAAAGAAGGCAGAATATTTTCCTGAAAAATTATCCTCTCATGGTCAGTAGCTATTAGAGAACTAAAAAAAAAAAAAAAAAAAAAAGCCCTTTATGTATCCAGACCCAAGATTAAAATGTCCATTTATCTGATTCAAATTAACACATGAGTATTTGTCACATACAAACACGCTCATAGATTTGAATAGCTGTAGTGCATGTAGCTACTGTTCCACTTTATCTGGAAATCAATGCCAATTCTGACCCTGATTGTGAGGGCAGACTGGCCTTTCTTTTGATCATCTTGATTTCTATTTGGGGATGTGCCTGTTTTTGCTGAGTACCTAAGACTATTTTAGGCCTTGTCTTATTGTGATTTAACCGTTTTTACTAAACTAAATAGAAACATGGAATTTTTATTCAAAATAGTCTGCACAGACTCACTGAGATAACAAAAGGGGAGAATTACAACTGAATTAGGTATTTCAGTGCAAGTTGTGTAGACAGGCTCCCCAAAAGCAAAGGCTGGGCTCTTGACAGAGTTTAGTTGTGTGCAAAGCAAACCTTACCACACCATATTTCTTCCTTTTTATCCCAATTTCCTCCAGACTTCTGCCAAATTTTCCCTTTTAGGAAGGCAGAGTGGGCTTAGAGCTAACAGTGGCAGAAAGAGTACAGCAGGTGGAGTACTCGACTCCTGGGTCAGCCTATAAAAAGGGAAACTAGCGTCCAGCAAGCTTGTCGTGGAGGATGAGAAACTGGGGCTCTCTGCTGTATTGGGTTTGTTGCATAATGTACATATGATGGGCCACAAAAATACTAGAAACTGCTCACCTGTCAACACTCCTGATTCTTGCTGAGCCGGTCAGACCTTGACCACTTATTTTTCTTTTGTTCCATTTGTTCTCAACCATCAAGGACCATATTCCTGCTTCAGAATAAAGTGTGGCTCTGGTGGGGGGCAGGACTGGAGAGCTCTCACAGATCCAAAGACAGCTCCACTGGGGCTCTCAGCACCCACATCGGTAGAGGAGAGTTAGGAGAGAAGGTATAGCTGATAAATCTATAGGGCTCCGTAGAGATCTATCAGCTTTACGTCCACACTTGCTTTTGGGTACAAAGAGGAAATGTAGCACCAATAAGAGCTGCTGCTGACCTAGAGAGCCTTCTTATTCCATATCAGAACCCATTACTCGGGGCCTGGCAAATGGTGTTTATGTTGTAAACTTGGAGGTTAAGCTCTAGTCCAGCTATATATTTTAGAATAAAGAAACAAGCTAGCACAACTCCTAGTAAAACATAGTCCTTCATCCCAGCCTCTCTTGGATACTCGGGAGTGTTTAGGGAAAGAGCAAAAGCAAAATGAACCTATTTTTAATTTCCTAGGCATAAAGAAAGAAGGATTTGGGAATGATACGAAGGGATAGTTTGCATATTGTGTGTCTAGCCTAGGTTGTTAGGAAGGTGGTTTGTATAATATTTGGAGGGTTATTGTATCTTGTAATTGTGGGTCCTTATTACCTAGAACAATAAAGGTACTTTTTAATTAAAATTTGAATATAATCCTGTTATAGATGCCATTTATAAAAGTGTGTGCGAATTGCAATGCAGAGGTCAGTGTATAGTCTATATTTAATTCCAATTCCTGTATGAATTAAAATATATTTTGTAGCATGACAACAAACAGGTGGTGCTAAACCATGAAACAGCTTATATGCCAACAGAGCAGGTAGCCAACCAGCAATGTGAACACTTCAGATCATGGGTTTAATGCCAACAGCACCGAAGTCACAGTGGGGAATTTTAATTTACAAGTAAAAGTTTTAACGTAGACCAGGCATACAGCCCAAGTGCCCCGTTGGCAGTCTGACGAGTGCCCGCTGCTAGTCAGGAGACTGGACTCTGCTGCTGCGTCACCAGATCATGCTGTGACGTCGGAGCAATTACTGTATCTCTGAGCCTTTGTTGCCCTTCCTACACTTTGTCTTGCTTATTCACACTAAGTCCATCAAAGCAGGGGACTGTTACTATCTATATGTACTATGTCTAATACAACAAGGCCCCTCTGTCACAGGGGATTCCAGGCACTAGTGCAATACAAATCATTTCAGTCTTGCTTTGTGTTCAAGAAACACATAACTAAACAGCCAAAATTAACAGGAAGAGAGAGGAAGACTGCACTCCTGTAGTCTGATCTCTTGTGATAAACCACTGGGATTAAATTTCCAGAGAGGTAGCCATGTTAGTCTGTGTACAGCAAAAAACAGTGAGAGTCCTGTGGCACCTTATAGACTAACAGATTTTCTTTGGCATAAGCTTTCGTGGGCTATAATCCACTTTGTCAGATGCCCACGAATCTGTTAGTCTATAAAGTGCCACAGGACTCTCGTTGTTTTTCACTGGGATTAACTTTGTTTCAAAAAAATCCTTTTGCTGTATTTTGTTTTCTTGGGGCCTGAAACATTTTAAGTATCCAGTGTTACTGCTAGCCAATACCTGTAAATATGTGTATTTTACTCTACAGTCAGGTAGATCACTCTCTGCCATGTACAGTAAATCTTACGTTTCAATCCACCTGGCTATCTTGAAGGCTTCCGTACTTCTGATGATCTCATGGACTCCTAAATGTCAACCAACCTTTTCACTCATTTAACATGGACCACTTTGGTTTTCACCCATTCTCCAGTCCTTCTCTTAATTCTGAAGGTGATTTCAGAGCTCAAAAAAAAAATGAGTTGGGCCTGGGCATAGAGCAACTACACGATGTAAAAATAAAATACCATTAGGAAAAGCTCCCTGATCTTTAATGGTCTGAAACTGGAGATCTTCAGTGCTCTGAGACTCAGAAAAAAAGACCTACAAAAAGGTGGAAAGTATGTTAAATTACAAAGGATGAATATAAACAAATATGTAAGGACAAAGTTAGAAAGGCCAAGGCGCAAAATGAGATTGAAGTAGCTAGCGCCATAAAGAGTAACAAGAAAACATTCTATAAATATGTTAGAAGGAAGAGGGAGACCAAGGACAGGTAGGTCTGTTAATGAGGGAGAAGAAAACAATAACAGAAAATATGGACATGGCAGAAGTGCTAAATGATTTTTTTTCCTTTCATTTTTCACGGGGAGGATCATAGCGATTGGATATCTCAGACTATGTCCACACTGCCAGCGGCACTACCAGCCATGCAGGGTTGATTTTTCGTGTTTCATTGAATGTCAGATGAAGACGCACTCAAGCGAATCCAAAAGTTGCCGGAAGTCGATCTTTTAAAACCACCCTGATAAGTCGGATAGTGCTATGTTATTGGGAAGGCATTCTCCTGTTGACGCAGCAGGATGGGGAAGCTGTGGTAAGTAGGCATTAGGAAGTTTAGGAGGAAGAGGCAAGTTGCTGTACATAGTTTCAACTGATGCTGAAATCTGTGGCTATTGTAGATCAGATCTGCAAGAATGAATGTCTGTGAAAATGAGGTCAGATCAGAGGCTAAAATGTGGGAGGGAGGAGACAAGTTAAAAATGTCTTAGAGCAGCAGTTCTCAACCACTGCGTTGCAAAGAGCCGGGAGGCATGTCATGGAAAATAGGTAGCTCAGCTTGGGGCTCCTGCTGCCCGACACAGGCAGGGCCTGATGAGTAAAGGGACTTAGAGGCTGCAACCCAAAGATCCTGGGCTGGTGGGGAGGGGACCACCTGCCCCACAAAAATTAACCCAGCCCCATGGAGCCAGACCACAGGGCACCAGCCTGTGCTGGCTTGACTCTGCCCCCACCCAGGTCCCAGAATGCTGCATCCTCCAGAGTGCCACAGCCTCCCAAGTGCCCCCAGCCCAGGCACAGCTGCCACCAGCAGATTGTAATGTGTCACGCAGGGGAACATTGTCTGTCAGGTGTGTTGTGATGGAAAAAAGATTGAGAACCGCTGTCTTAGACAAGTGAGATGTCTTCAAGTCACCAGGGCCTTATGAAATACATCCCAAAATACTCAAGGAGCTAACTGAGGAGATATCTGAGCCATTAGTGATTATCTTCAAAAAGTCATGGAAGACTGGAAAGATTCCAGAGGATGGGAAAAGGACAGATATGGTGCCAGACAATAAGAACAACCCCAGGAATTACAGACAAGTCAGCTTAACTACTGTACCTAGAAAGATAATGAAGCAAATAATCAATCAATTAGCAAACATTCAGAAGATAGTTTACATGAGATTATAGGGTTTGGGGGGTTTTTTGTTTTGTTTTTGCTTGGCATTGATTTTGTTTATAAATACCAAATACAGCTTCATCAAGCAATACAGCATTTGCAGACACATCAATCTAAAAGAAACACAAGAGGCTGCAAATTTAAGTTACTGAGGAATTTAACCTGCTCCTTCTCAAGAGCCAATACTTAGTCACGGAGCCCAGTCCAGTGCTCTAGTCGCTAGGCAACACTGCCAATATGTGCCAATTTAAAATAGGTCAGGTAATTACATACATTGCTCACAGCAGTGGCAGAGAGGAGGCGTGGGAAGGAAAATTATTAGGACAGGAAGTTGTCTTGCTCTCTTGCCTGCAATGCGTGAGTATGTTGCAATTCTCTCCTTCATTTTCTCTGTTTCTTTCAAATAATCCAGCAGCAGAATGAAGTGTGTCAGAACCTACCCCCTTCACATTCAAGCACTAGTTGTTGCGTTTAAAATAACAGATAAATAATCTCTACTTAATTCTTTTTTTAAAATGACCATGAAAACAATATTTAAGCTTTCTCCCTTTGATAAAGCCAGTGGCAGCAGGGCTAAGGTTTCCCCAGCTGGAGAGAATCTGCATGAGATACAGACCAACCAAGTAGAACACTCTGAGAGTCTAGAGTTATTTTATGGGGTTCTTGCCCACTTCAGAAAAACAAAAACAAAACAAAAATGCTCAGCACAATATTTGGCCAGAGTCTTATCATACATCTTAAGCCCTTAAACTCCAAGAGGCAGACCCAGCTATAAACACACACAAAACAATTTTTCTGCCTGCACAGTTCACTTTCATGCATCTAACAGTAATTCTCTCTGCATCTAGCCCAGTCTAGCCTCTTCAGAAAGAAGCTCAGCTGCACTTGATTACTTCCTTCTCAGCGAGATGCTCCCTGCTGGGAATCTATAGAGAGCTGTTGGGATTTAACTCCAAAAGCTAATGTCTGCTCATTGGATCCTTTCTCCAGGAGTTTTGGGTTAGACTGTAGGGTCCCATCTGCAGAACACCCTGGTGCTTGTATACCCGATACCATGAGTTCTTTCGCAAATTTAAATGAAGTAATGGCTCGCCGCCAGTAATATTCCAGATGGGCTTACATTTTAATATAAAATAGGCATTCACATCTGGGTTTATTGTGAAATTTGGATCCAGAGCGAGATAAGGATTCTGAACCACCCCCGAAGTGGAGGTGTTCAGAGATGGAGTTGTGTTCAGACCTATCCCTAATATAGCTAAGCTCTTAAAACAAACAAACAAAAAAGCCCTAACTTCCTGCAGTTCAGCTGTTAGATTTTCTTTGCAGTAGCTTACACTTTTAAAAAAATGAAACCTCATTACATTTCCCAGGATAAAATATGTGATTGTGGTGGCAGGCTAGTAAAAAAATGTGTTTGTATCCCTATTTCTTCTTTTCCTACTGCTTTACAATTCATTAACTAGTCAAATGTGGGAAGTGCTGTGCATCCACTTTGTGTGATACCTGACATTTGTGTCCTTAAATCTTCTACAAATAACCACACAGGAGACAGGTGTTTGCCATATTAAAACTCAGGGCTTGTGATGAAAATACATATTCAATTTATGGGAAATGTATGAGTTGGAATGTAGCCACCTGCTACACTGCTGGGATAGCTGCACTTCTAGGCTATGTCTACACTTGGAAATTTAAGTCAACTTAGTGTGTCTACACTTAAATTTTAAGTTGACTTTGGGGGGAACTTACAAAGTCGACCTAGAGCGCCCACACTGGACACCTAGGTCAACTTTTAGTGGCTAGGGAGACCTAGGGCAGGTCCATGGGGGTAGGGGGAGCACCCTTGCCCAGTGCCAGGGGGCTCAGCCTTTGCCCCATTGTACATAGGTATAGGGGCAGGGTGGGCATGGCTCTGCCCTGCCCTGTGGGGGGGCATGCCAGGCTCCCCCTCTGCCTCTCCCCCCCCGGAAGGGAGGGCATTGGTATAGTCCTGGGGTCGACTTAGGGCTACCCGACGTCTACACTGGGTTAAGTCAACTCTAGGGAGTCGACTTAAGCCTTAAATCGAATTAATTCGAGGTTTAATAAAGTCGACTTAATTTTCCTTAAGTCTTAAGGAAGCTGCTTAAGTCAACGTAAGGAAACTGTAGTGTAGATGCAGGGTAAATTAAGTCGACTTAAGCAAGCTTAAGTCGACTTAATTTTCAAGTGTAGACACAGCCCTCGAGATGTTGCTACAGCTCACAAAGGTGTGTTAATCAGTTTTATTTTAAGGTTTTCTATACCACTGCTCATTGCCCTACTAACCGAGCTCCTTCCACATAAAATTGCTAGCAACAGTAGCCTCCCTGGCAGATTTGCAGTAGGGTTGTTTTTAACAAGGTTTCTTTGTTCCAGCTTTGTTTTGGGGGGGGGGGGGGGTAGAAAGGGGTATCCTTCTTATGGGGAAAGGTGTTTTTGAAGAGGAAGGTTTTGCAGCATGCTTCTAAAGACAGACTTCAGATTCAACTGATCTTCTCTGGAAGTTTGTTCCATAGCCAGATTTCTTCAACCCAGAATGCTTTATTCCCAGCTTCATCCTGGGTTTTGTGATCTGTATTGTCTCAAAGGAGGACAGCTGTTTTAGTAACTTGTAGTTTCAAATTTGGTCTTTAATATTCCCTGGATTTGGTCCATTAATTGCTTTGATGACAAAAGCCTTAAACTGACATCAGAAACAGAGCCAGGGAAGGGGAAACAGAATCTGCCTTGATGTGAGTCTGAAGAGCATATAGCCAAACTGCATTCAAAAGTAAATAGGTGTCTGCTTACGTCGTCCAAAAAAAAATGCAGCCATTTGGAAGTTTAGACACTGAATGAGCCAAGTCCTACGGTCATTATACAGGCAAAATGGTGAAATTCACTGTCTCATGTTATGCAGGAGATCAGACTAGGTTTTGTAATGGCCCTGTGAGATTTGGGCTCTGCTAATCCCTTACTAGATGATTTTAGGCAAGTCTTGTGTCTCTGTGCCTCAGTGTCCCCATCTGTAAATGAGCAATGATACTGATCTCCATTGTAAATCACTTTAAGATCTACTGATGAAAAACCCTATAAAAGAGCCAGGTTCAAGGGCAGGAGGGACCACTGTATTGCTGTTAAGCAGCATAACCAAAATTAAAAAAAAAAAAAATAGGGATTCAACCAAGAGTTTGCTGCAAAATTTTCTAAAACCTCTACTGAATTTAGGAGCCTAAATCACTTTTCAAAATAGGACTTAGGCTTTTATATCACTGAGATGCATTCTGCTATTGGTTCTTATCACCAGAAATACTTTTCCATTCTAAAATGACTAAGTTATGGCTATTATTCAGTATCGTCCAAATGAGAACAATAGATACCCAGTATAAATTCCACAAACTCAGATGTGTGAGTCAGTGATGAGCTAAAGGCAATTATACCTACCTTTCTAAATAAATGCACTGTTAAACTATAGTGACCAGGAATATCAGAGTCAGAGGGAAGCCATGTTAGTCTAGTTCAGAAAAACAAAAAGTCCTGTGGCACTTTTAAAACTAACAAAACAAAACTAACTATTTATCACATGAGCTTTTGTGGTAGAAAATCCCACTTAGTTACTCTGGTCACAAAGCTTTCATCTCCTGCTGCCTGCTATACAATCAATGTAGCAAGTGTGATCTTAAATGTGACTTTGTTTGGAATGTTTGCAACTTTTCAAGGTTTCTTTCTCCAGTATTTCATTGATACACACTTGCCTTGCAAATGCTAGGATTATCTCTTTTTTTCAGAGAGAACTGCTTTTTAAAGAGTTTTAAAGGTTTTCCTTAATTTTTTTCTATTTTGTTGGGGGGGGGGGAGGGCGATGGGGGATTTAAAAATGAAAAATGCTGCCCTCTTCTGGCAGGTTTTGAAGTGTCCCATTAATCCACTCAGAGAAGGATAGAATTTCAAGCAGATGCTCCCTGTTTTTAATAGGGTCCTAAACAAAACATCTAAAACACAGTTATGGGAATGGAGAATCCCACAAGAGGGTGTTGTGAATTAAAATTGGAGTGGCAAAGGAAGTAATTCTAAGAGGGACATTTCTGTTCTTTTTCTGCATTGAATGGGGTTGTCATGTAGGTTATGGGCTAATCTGCATCTTTTTTGCAGAGGAGAGATTTGACACCTCTTTTTGTATTCTAGTTACAGTAATTACAAATAGTGATTTTCTTTACTTCCTTCAGCATAGTTAAAGTTTATATAGCCAATTTAGCAGGAACCGTGAAATTTACAAAGAAATAAACAGACCTCCTGGTGTGTTCTGAACTGTGGTTGGTTTTATATCTTTCCTGTGGCTAAAATGTCTTTTGAAAACAAGAAAAGGCTTCTTCTTTTAAACAGTAGCCATCTTAGTGGTCATTATAATGAGCTGTTGAGTGTCCAGTTCTTAGGAGTAGCTTTTTGATGTCCTTTTACTTCATAAAAAGCTCTTGCAAAATATAAGAATCTCCAGTAGATAAGAGAGTTTAAGATCAGGGAGGGGAAGGAAGCTATTGAAACTTCATCCTTGTTACACAGAGAGATAGAGCTGGCTGAATTTTTTTGCAGCTCTCATATCAGTGTTGATGCTTTCTTAAATCTTGCTTCGGACTGGGGCCAAACTTGGAATTATGATGGAAACTCCTTAGAGCTGGATCCTGCAACTGAACCTGCACAGGGTGGATGCTTGCAGCCCCTATGAGTCCCATTAAAATAAATGAGGCTCCATACAGGCACAAGGGGCCCTTGCATAGATTCAGTTGTAGGATCAAAGCTTTCACTGCTCTGTAATTTTGCCTTTCAGGGCCAAATTCTAATGTCAGGTATGATAGTGTAAATCTCAGTAACGCCACTGGCTTTAGTGTGTGTACTCTGGATGGTGGTGTCAAATTTTGTCCCTAGCCTTTCCTGGATAGTGTGGGGGACAGGTGAGATTACACGTCCTTGCAGCTATAACTATTTGGAAAGACTTTTCTGCAAAGCTGGGCAACAGTGCATCCCTTTTGTTGCAAATATAAATCATCTTACAGAAAAATGAAAGCACTCTAGCAATTTTGTTTTTCAAAAATGAGCTTAGCCCTAGCCTAGGATTAGCTGTGGGCTGAATTGGCAGACATCAGCTGTTTTTATAGTTAAAGCCAAACTTGTAAATGCCTGTGTGTGGTTGGATCACACGCATACAGCTTGAAACCAGGGGTTCCGAATCCCCCTCCACCAAATCCCACCTGCCAGTGCCAGCCCAAATGGGGACATTACCGATCCAAAAAGAGAAGGCTCCAAGTAGCTTGTTTGCTGAGGAGGGCGCTGCATAGCTGTGCTTGCCCCAGCTCAGGGGTGCCACTAGTGGCTGCCACCTTACAGACTTTGGGGGAAACTTGACTCTGGGGATGCTGCCAGGTATTTCACTGCTCCACTGGTCATTCAGGTCTGACCCACCCGCCACCTTCCTTCCCTTGCTTTCCCAAGGTGGTAACTAAATCCCGGAGACCCAAAGGGGTAGCCATGTGAGTCTGTTGGAGAGAAACAGAGTCCTGTGGCACCTTTCAAGACTAACAGATTTATTTATCACATAAGCTTTCGTGGGAGAAAATCCCAGAGGATCAGTTGTAGAGGGAGCAGGCAGCGAGGGGGTGGGGCGTGCACACCCACTCACTCTGTGATGCTCCAGCCCGGCCGCAGCCCAGGGGGAAGAGTGGAAAGCTGAGCGCGGGAGCTCGAGGCGCCGGCTGCCCGGGAGCGGCGGAGGCGGGGCGCTCGCGCTACCTGTGACCCAGCGCTCGCTCGCCAGGGGGCGCCGCGGAGTCGGTGGACAGAGGGACGAGCGAGGCGCCGCCGCGCGGGGATGCTGCGGGCCCCCGGCGAGAGGCGGCGCGGAGCGGGGCAGCGGAGCAGAGCCCAGCCGCCCTGCCCGGGGAGGGGACGGCTCCGCGGCGGAGGAGCAGGATGCCGGTCCCGGGACGTGGCTGCGAGCCCCTGGCTCCGCTGCTGCTGCTGCTCCTGCTGTCGGGGCTCGCGGCGTTCAACGTGGACGAGGAGAAGCCGGCCGTGTACGGCGGGCCCGAGGGCAGCTACTTCGGCTACGCGGTGGATTTCCACAGCCCGGCTGCCGGCACGTAAGTCGCCCGCCGCGGACTCCTGCCGGGCTGCTTCTCGGGCTGCGGGAGCGGGGCTGTGCCGCCCCCTCCCCTCCGCTCATCTCCCCCCCCCCGACTGCTTTGCAGGGTGAGTGTCCTGGTCGGCGCCCCCAGAGCCAACACCAGCCAGCCGGACATACGGGAGGGGGGCGCGGTGTATCACTGCCCCTGGCCGGCCGCGCAGTGCAGACAGATCCCCTTCGACACCACCAGTAAGTAAAGCCGGCTGGCGTCGGGCGCGCCGCGTGCTTTGCTCCGCGCTGGCTTGATTGACGGTCCGCGCCCGCCTGTCTGTCGGGGCCGTGCGGGGCTCCCTGGAGGAGAAACCACGCGTGGGGACGCCTTGGCCGGTCCCTGGCGTGGTTTGGCGGGAGCGGGGCTGCCGCTTTTGTAACGCGGGGTGGCACTTACCGCTTCAAAAACTAACATCCGCCTGCGGGGGTTCACAGCACAGACCTGCACAACAGTGGGAAGCGGTGCCTGGTCTTCAGGGCTGTTCTCCACAAGGGATTTTCTGCCCGTTCAGATCGAGGCAGCACCTTAGGCTGCATGCTTATTTAATGCTTTACAGAAAAGGAAGAATTTTCTTTCAGAATAATGGATGCTGGATGCAAACTGATGTAGACATAATGTGGATAGATTACATCCACGTTCAAAATCCCAAGACAGATGTTTCTTATTTAATTAAAGGGAACACTCATTTTAAACAATTCAGGCTGTTTATGTTTTCTCTTTATAGCCCTTGAAAATAATTTAAACCTAGTGTTTCCAAAACCATTTAAACTGAATGGTTTAGTGTAGGCAGACTTATACAATTGAGTCTATAGAATCAAAAGTTATGAGTCATCAAATGGCTTTTAATTATAGTGCCTATTCTTCATACAAATATTAACAACAGCCAACATACAACAGTCTTTCTATGGACGTAAATGACATTTCAAACAATTTCCCTGTATTTAACAAATCAGCAACAGAGTTCCCCAGCTCTGTGTGTGCGCGCACACACGCACATATGCACATTCACGTGTGAGACGCTCCCAGCTTACAGTATTGTAAACATTACTGTACACCTGCAAATCCTGGATCTATTCCATAATAACATATATACAGTCTAATTCTTTATGTATGTAGATGTACACACAGTACATCCCCTGTGCTGTGTGTATATATTATGTATGTGTGCGCGCATGTGCGCACACACACACAGAGCAAAAATAATATTGCTACCACACCTAATATTTACATCTGGGTAAATAACACCCTTATAATACCACAGAAGCTTAGAGTGCAGCACCATGTCTTTTAAATATAGAGTATTTTCAAGTTTTGACTCTGCAGCTTAATCCAAAGTGAGGATCCATTACATTTGAGTGTTATCTTGGAAAATGATTATAGTGGATTTTTGTGTGGAAAACACCACAGTGGGTGGCTAAATAGACTCCGAAAGACTCCACAAATTACCAGTCATGGAGTTTCTGAGAGATCTGTTTTCTGGAGTAAGTAGGAGGTTGACTACATGGACACAGCAGGGGTTTTAGGCTGTGCCATGTGAACGCTAGTTTGTAACCAGATAAGAGACCTTCATTTTCCACAGCAGTCAGCCCCAAAGCTTTCCAGAGCACTAAGTTAAGCATGGAGTGTTCATAGGAACACTACAGAAGCAAGGCAAAACCATATGTCTGTAGGGGCTTGGGAGAAGAGAAAGGAAAGGGTACAGCAGTACTGTATATAACAGTGAATGCAGAAACAGGCTGGAGCTAGGACCCTGGATGCACAGAGTGCTTTGCACATTTCCTCACTGATCCAGTCAGCTTTGTTCACACATTCACAAATTTTTTTTTGCTATACACTGGGGACATGTCATTTGAAAGTGATAAAGACCTAGGTGAATTAATTGATCCCAGGATGATGACACGCTGCAAGTATAATGCTGCTGTGAAAAAGGCTAATGTAATCCTAGGATGCATCAGGTGAGGTATTTCCAGCAGAGACAGAGAAGAATTAGTGTCATTGTAGAAGATGCTGGTGAACCTCATCTAGAACACTATATGCAGTTCTGGTCTCCCAGGTTTAAAATGAATTCAGACTGGAACAGGTGCAGAGAAGGGTTACTAGGATGATCTGAGAAATGGAAAACCTACCTTATGGGAGAAGACTCAAAGGGAATGTCTACACTGGCAATTTAGGTCGACTGAAGAAGGCGTAAGTCAAAATAAATTACACCATGTCTACACCAGACTTTCATTAAGTCAACTTAAGAAATTCCTTAAGTCGACTTAATGAAAGCTTAAGTTGACTTAATAAGAACCACCCATTAGGTCGACTTAAGCCTTAAGTCGACTCCTCAAGTCAACTTAAGGACAGTTTGGACGTGGAGTAACCCTTAAGTCGATGTTATTAAGTCGACTTAAGGGTGGTTAGGTCAACTTAACAAAGTGGACTAAGTCGACTTAGTCCATTTTGTTAAGTTGACTTAATAAGATCGACTTTAAGTCGACTTAAAGTCAACCTTATTAAGTCGTCTTTACAAAGTCGACTTCAATTTTTCTAGTGTAGATATAGCCAAAGAGCTTGGCTTGTTTAGCCTAACCAAAAGAAGGCTGAAGGGAGATATCATTGCTCTTTATAAATACATTAGAAGGATAAATACCAGGGAGGGAAAGGAGTTATTTAAGTTAAGCACCAGTGTGCACACAAGAACAAATGGATATAATCTGGCCATCAATAAATTTAGACTTGAAATTAGGTGAAGGCTTCTAACCACCAAAGGAGTGAAGAACAGTCCTCTAAAAGAAGCACTGGGAGCAAAAAAAACCCAACCCTCAATGGCTTCAAAACTGAGCTTGAAAAGTTTATGGAGGAGAGGTTATGATGAGACTGCCTACAATATCATATAGCTGAACTGTGACTGCTAGCAGCAAATATCTCCAGTGGCTGATAATGGGACACTAGCTGGGGAGGGCTCTGAGTTACTACAGAGAATTCTTTCTCAGGTGTCTGGCTGGTGGGCCTGGGTCAGACTAGCAGAGACTCAGGTTCTTTCGCCTTTCTCTGCAGAGTGGGGCATGGGTCACTTGCAAGTTTAAAATAATGAAAGTAGTTGATTTTCTGTAATTTGAAGTTTTTAAAGCATGATTTGGGGATTTCAGTAACTCAGGCAGAGGTTATGGGTCTAATACAGGAGTGGGTGGGTGAGGTTCTGTGGCCTGCAATGTGCAGGAGATCAGACTAGAGGATCATGATGGTCCCTTCTGACTTTAAAGTTTCTGACTTGAATTTCAAGCATAGATCATTCATCAACATTACAAATGCTGCACCAGTATTTGTACTAATTCCATTAATATCCTGCCTCTGCTCAAATGTGGAGGGGGAAAAAAAAAAAAGAGAACTGACAAGGATAGTGGACCTCAGTCAAGAGTCAAGTTGTATTATGTCACATGCTAACTTCATGGGGGGATGGCAATTAGAGTGCTCTGTAATAATTTATTATTACTGTAGGTTGACCTGGTTATTGAGATGTTTACTGTCCAAATATATTGGTTTAGTTTAATATGGAGTTGTAAGGAAAAACAAGCAGGAAGGGAAGAAGAATGGTGTGACATTCCCCTCACAGGATCTGGTCTGGTGTGCTGCTGTGCCTCCCGAATTGCCCACTCATAGATCCCGAATCATCCTGCTTCACTAGGTGGACCCCCACTCCTGGATCAGTCCACACCAGCCTCCTGTGTGTAATTGGTCCCAGGCTGAGGATGTGTGCTGTCCAGCCACTCAGGGGACGATCCCCCAGTGCGCACCCCTAGATACCACACCGGGAACTTCTGTCCTGCAGGGACTGGGACCCTTCCCCAATCACTTTAGGCCCATAGACTCTGATTCGCCCATTTATCGATCAAAGAAATGAGAATGCCCAGCCTCACTCATTCACATTCTCTGAAGCTCACACAGCTTTAGATAAAACAAACACTAATTTATTGATTAGAACATGATTTTAAGTGAGTATATAGCAAATCAATGCCCAGTCATTTAATAAGGGAGTCAGGAGTTACCACAAGCATAAAAGACATAAAACACATGCTAACCTAACATCACTGTCCAGGATTACTCTCTCTCTAGCTTATTCTCATCATTCTTACCCACAAGACTAGCTGCTGGTGGTATTCAGCCAATCTTGGCTCTCTTGGCCATGTGGATAAGCCCAGTCCCTTGGAGTTGTTTTCAAGGTGGTGTTTCTCTGTCAAAAAGCCTCTAACAGTTCCAAGTGTGTGTACTTATTTTCAAATCTCCCTCCCCCCTTACCCCTCCTTCCAGACAGGTGATCTTCTTTGTTCAGTAAAGGTGGGAGACCTCCACCTCTCCTGTGCTGCTGTGCGATTCTCTTTGTCCCACCTGAGTCGGGGAGCTCAGTTTGCATTGCCTTTGTCATGCACCTCTTCAGCCTCCATGCTGAAAGGCAGCCATGATGGTTTGTCTGAGCCATGTAAAATACCTGGAAAGATGCTTCACATCTGTACACATACATGATGCTGCATGAACCATGACACCCTAACAGTGATGCAGTGTATGTTACGTACATTCATAAGGGAACCCCTTGCATGGCATAACTGGCATCAAACCATTACATTGCAAAAGTAACTGAAAAGTTATACAGATCATACCCTAAGGGTGCACGAATGTACATCCCATGACAAATGGATCAAGATAAGTTTCTTCTCCAAACACTTGAGGGTTGTTAGAAAACAATACTGGATAGGAAGGGGCCTTAGAACCAGAAGATCAAGTGAACTATGACCGGTTAAAAAAAGCAAAACTCTCTCAAAAGATAGAGCAGTTAACTCCCTTCGTTTTATGAGAGGATGAGAGGATGTCATTAAGGATTGTCAGCCTTGTTCCCTCTCTTTCCCCTCCCTCTCTTAAAGGTGTCATATTGCACTGACCTACCCTTCAGCAGTGAAAGGCTGGGTGTGACTCTCATTGGGACTTCTGAGAGGGAGATGGGATGGGGGTGGGGAGAGACATGTTCTAGTGTGGTGTGAGCACTGGCCAGGCAATCAGGAATTCCTGATTTTTCTATCCTGGTTCTGAAACATTCCTTCTTTCACCTTCAGCACATTACAACTTCTTTACTTGTTTCTCCATCTCTAAAATGGGGTGAAGGTTGTAGTTGTGTGAAGCTTAATTACTTAATACTTGCATTTGAAGGCGAGAACTGGTTTGCAAGTACTGTACTAAAATGGGCGCTGTTACTTATGATGACCAGAAGGGGTAGCAGAAGGGCAACTTGCAGAATTCTTTCCTACTACGTACTTTATTTCCAAAGCATCCAGAACATCTTGAAGCTCAGGACTGATCTCAAATCTCCACTCTAACTATTTATGCATCAGATCTACTGGCAACCTAACAATACATATTTCAAAAACTCATTGTAAAACACATTTTTAAATGATTTAGGTATGTGAGGGACAGTAACAACTTTTTGAACAAAACTTTAAAAAGGCAGCATTGATGGGGTATGAATTTGCCAGTATTTCAGGATTCAGCATGTTCTATCTCTCCTGTGTGTGCTTCATCACATAGTGATTATACAGGTTGTGTTTTTTTCAAACTAACTGTAGAATATGAATAGCCTGTCAAGAATAAAGTAGGGGGAAAGTATAAGTTAGCTCTGGCCAACTGTGCGGTTGAGAGAAAACATGAGCCAGTGGGGCCAGAAGCTGAGTTGATTTTAACAAAACCCAGGTACTGTAGAAGGAAAGGATGCATTGTGAGACTCAGGAGATTTCTTTATATGAAAAAACCATTAACTGTAAAGATGGTAAAATCCTTTGGGAAATTTAGAATCCTGTTATAAACTAAGATTTACATCTCAAGAGAAAATATTAGGGGAGAAAAAGTTCACCCCACCTTCAAATTCTGACACCATTGATTCAGCAACACCAGTTTTGCCTTACCAGGGTCTTAATGATTCCCATGTAGAATTCTGATTTATAACAGGTATGTGGTTTATTTTACCAGTCCCAATCTTGTTTTAAGGAGTAAAGGGAAAAAGAAATTTAACTCCCATTGACTTCAATGATAATTTCCCTGAATCAGGAAAAAGTAAAAATGGAATAAAAACATCTGGATATGCCCCAATTATATTAAAGTAACTTGCATGAATGAAATCTAATGCAAAATAGAAAAGATTTAAAGCCACTTATGCAAAATCAGATTTATTTAAAAGTAGTTACTCTCTTGATAAACCCAAGAGATTTAACTGCCCCCAAACACTAATAAAAATAAGATCTAATACTATTCATCCATAGATTGCAAAGCTTATAGAATGAAGGTCAGTATCATTATTGCCATTTTATGGATGGGGAAACTGAGGCATGGGACACAAACTGACTTTCCTAAAGTCAGTCTCCTCTTCTCGTTTCCAGTAGGACCAGTTATCACTTCTATGCTTGACCCACTAGACCCTGGTTCCCTTAGTTCTAGTTCCTAGCCTTGTGGTTGTGCTCTGCCCCTCTGTGTGAAAGATCTAAAAATCAGTGCTTATGTGAATGTTAGGAAGGAAGATGATCAAGGCCTGTCTACACCAAAAAGCTAGGTCAATGTGAGTCGCCTTGCGTCAACCTAATTGTGCACGTATCTATGTTTAAATTTGACTCACACTGGTGTAAGCTCTCCATTACACTGTCATAGTAACATCACCTTCCTGAGTGATGTTGAGCCGTGGTCAATTTACTGAGGTTGACGCAGTGTGAATGTCGGCACTGTTACCTGAGTCAACCCTAAGGCTATGTCTACACTTGTAATTTTAAGTTGACTCTAACTAAGTCGACTTAGTGCGTCTACACTTAAAATTAAAGTCGACTTAAAGGGGAATTTACAAGGTCGACCTAGAGCGTCCACACTGGACGCCTAGGTTGACTTCTCGGGACTAGGGGGGACCTTGGGCAGGTCCACAGTGGCAGGGCGGGCACCCCTTATGTACAATGGGGCAAAGGGGGACAGGGACCCTGGCAGGGCATGTGGTCAGGGTGTGACGCTGTCTGGATTTAGGGAAGCATTTATGATATTATTTTCTATTCATATCTCATAAATGCTATAATACATAGGAACTATGTCATGTTTGGTATCAATAGAAAGGTAGTAATTTGCTGGGAATTATTATATAGTTTATCGAGGAATTGTATTTGTATTAGAAGTTAGGAATTTGGTGTTATATCTATACTTTAACTTGTGCGTTTCTGGTGAAATGCCCTAGACAGGAGGCTGTGAACAACCATTGTCTCCTTCATGGCTCATCAGGTTTCTCCCTGGGCCCATTGTAGGTGGGAGTCTCTACAACCATTGTGTCCTTAATGTTAAGGAAGCTCCCACCTACAATGGGCCCAGGGAGAAACCTGATGAGCCATGAAGGAGACAATGGTTGTTCACAGCCTCCTGTCTAGGACGTTTCACCAGAATCACACAAGTTAAACACCAAATTCCTAACTTCTAATACAAATACAATTCCTAGACATAAACTATATAATAATTCCCAGCAAATTACTACCTTTCTATTGATACCAAACATGACATAGTTCCTATGGATTATAGCATTTATGAGATATGAATAGAAAATAATATCATAAATGCTTCCCTAAATCCAGACAGCGTCACACAGGGCTCTGCCCTGCCCTGCCCTTTGGGGGGCATGCCAAGCTCCCCCTGTGCCCCTCCCCCCGGCAGGGAGGGCATTGGTGTAGTCCTGGGGTAGCCCTAAGTCGACTTAGGGCTACCCCACGTCTACACTGGCTTAATTTGACTTTAAAAAGTCGAATTAAGCCTTAGGTCTAGTTGAAAGGAGGTTTAATAAAGTCGACGTAATTTTAATTAAGTCGACTTTACTTTCCTTAAGTTGATTTAAGCAAGCTGCTTACGTTGACTTAAGGAAACTGTAGTGTAGACGCAGTGTAAATTAAGTTGACTTAAGCGAGCTTAAGTCGCCTTAATTTACCAGTGTAGACGCAGCCTAAGAGTCCTCCAGCAGCTGTCCCACAATGCCCAACAGTGAGCTGTCTGGTCACAATTGTGAACTCCACTGCACAGTGTCAGAGTGAAAGGAAGCCCCTTCCTCCACCTTTAAAACCCTGTGAATTTTTGAATGCCTTTTCCTGATTATCCTGTTGGGTGACCACACCTAGCATCTCACCACTATTGTTTGTGCAACTGCCCAGCTGATTATGCTGGGTACACACTCCAGAGACACTTTGGAGAAACAGGGGATACGGGACCTGTGGGGAGAAGAGATTGTGAAAGCACAGCTATGGACCAGCAGTAGAAATGTGAGCATGTATAATCAGATTTTGCATGGGGAACAAAAGAAAAAGGATACAACAGGGATTAGCAGCAGTGCTGCATGAAAGCAAAGGAGCTGTGGAAAATGTACCAGAAGGCCAGGGAATCCAACAGTCATTCCAGTTTCAAGTTGCAGACCTGCTACTTTTACAGAGATCTGCATGCCATATTTTGCGGACATCCCACTAACACCATGGGTACCTCCAAGGAGCCCTTGCCACAGGCCCCTGACATGAATAATGGGAGAGGAAGAACAGGAATAGGGACATATGACTAGCCAGTCAAACTATTCCATGAGCCAGGACTGGTGAGACTCCACTGTGGTCCAGTCAGTTGAGCATGGGCGAGCCTGATGCAGGGGAAGGTACTTAGCGTAAGTGCGTAAATTTATTTCCCATTACAACGATGTCTTCCCCCAACTGAGTGAGACACAGCTATTGACTTTTCATTAACCTCTACACTAGAAAAGGTAGCAATTCAATGAAGAGAGGTAGAGTTAATATCTGCTTTTCATTCCCCATTTCCCTTGTAGAGTTAGGTAGGATGAGGAGCTATTTGAAGCAGCTTGTTTATATAGTCAGGAATGTCCCTTGAATCCTCCTGAGCCATCTCAATAAAATTTTCCTGCAGATACTCTGCAATCCTCTCCCACTGGTTTGTAGGGCTGGCAGCCACATTTCTTCCTCTGTAGTAGGGCACTTTCACATGACATTAATTGATAACTTCAGCAAACACCATTACAGCACTCGGGCTATTAGCATCTGGCTCTGGATGGCTATGGGACACCATTAGCAACTGTGCTCTGTATGCCTTTGTAACCTGGTGGTGTTTCTGGAGAATAGCTCAAGTGGCACTCCCATCCAGCAGCCTGCACTCAGTCTCTCCCGGGAACGTAGCCCTCTGTCTGAGTCCTTTCTCACTTCCCACTTACAGGGTAAAGTGTAGTCCAGGCCACTCCATTTAGAGTCAGTAGCCACCACTAGTCATCTCTCTGACCACTGGTGGTCTTAGGGAAGGTGGGGAGGAGCCCAGGCCCACCCACTTCTCCAGGCCCCAGCCCAGGGACCATATGTGCCGCACCTTGGCATCACCTTGACCCCCCCCCCCCCCAAGACAGTCTTTATGGTGCCCTGGCCCTGGGTGCACCAATCCCAGTTACCTCTTAGCTTTGTTTCAGCATCTGGGCTCCAGCCAAGCCCTGGCAGTCCACACAGAGCTGTCCCTGATTCTTCCTGCTGCAGCCAGCCCAACAGCATATCCTTCCTTCCCACTTGCCAGGAGAAGACTGCCCAAAGCTGGCGATGCAGCCCTCTTATATACAGGGCCTCTGGGCCCTGATTGGCTCTTCAGCCACCTGCTCTGATATGCTACCTTCCCTACAGAAGCAGGGGAAAAAACCACCCTGCTACAGGCATATTTACCATAGCTGGAACTATAAGTGGTGCCATGAAAAGCATTCCAGCACGGAAGTGTCAATGGTGTCCTGCTCAAAACTGAAGGGAGTTCCGAATCATAACTTTCGCTTTCCATTGTGACTATGCTGACAATGTGTATTTTATCTGTAGCTGCTGCCATTACTTCCTTGAGGGGTTCTCCCTTCACATTTGCAAAATATCTGAGCCAGATATGGAGAAAGGACTTGGAATGACAGGTTCAGTAAGATCCTGCAAGCCAGTGATGTATCACACCATGAACAGAGGGCCTTGAGCATGAATATTGCAGACTGTAAGGAGAAGGAAATTGTGATCAGGAGAAAGGTCCAGAAGTCAGATAGGGAGATGCACCAGGACATAATGGGGCTTGTCCAGCAGCAAACACAGGTGCTGCAGACTCTTGTGGATTTGTGAAAGAGTATTGACACATTTACAGAGGATGGACGAGGTTAACCCCAAGAGGGAAAGTATAGGCGAGTCCTACAAATGGCCTAGAGTGGCTGTGCGGAGCACAGCTGGAGAGGGATTGCAGGGAGCAACCCATCCAGGCTCAGCAGAGCTCATAAAAAAGTAGCTGCAGGCCAGAGTCAGGTAGTTGCTGCTTGGAGCGCCAAGAGGAATGATTGGGTTCCTACAAGGTGGAAGAGGTGCTAGCACCATGGACAGAACAATTGCTAGCACTGACTTGAGACCCATGGTTGATGAATGTGTAGGTAAAAGGAAATGAATGTTCCTTCCCCTTCTTTCGGCTCTGTTCTATAAATTCGTTAGGGTTTTCGTGTACTTGCTTTTAACTTGCACAGTTATACTATTTTCAGAAGGTTTTCAGCTGGGGAGCTTTTGGGTAGAAGTAATGGGAATGTATTGGATGGCTGGGATCAGTGGTTTGTTGGAGCTTTTTTTATCCTTTCTTTGGTTTGAGATCAATGCTGTGTTTGCTTTTATTAAAGTTGTTTCAAATTTTGGATAGATGTGGGGCTTTTGGAAAGGGGATTTTGAAATATATATTTTAAAATCTAAATAAATAAAATGACTAAATATGTAAATCAGAACTACACCTGCAAATATTTGCATGAATTGTACCTACTCCTAAAGGGCTACATTTGATCTCATGTATGCAAATACTGGATTTACATGCATACCAGTTACCTGCTCAGTTTTCAAGTGTACATTTGTGGTTTGTAATGTTGTTTTAACGTAGATTTATATTTTGACTACGTGGATTAAAATTTTTCTTAAGACTGTCACTACTATGTGGATTTATGTCCACAAAAACACTCCTACAAGAGTTGCTGCTGCCACATATATACTTATGAGGGAAGCTGAATTATGGAGCCTTTGAAATTATCCTCTAGGACATGTGGCCATTCTGGATTAAATTTTCCTCTCAGTGACACCACTCCAACTCCCATTGAAATAACACCAATGACTGTTTTCAGTGGAAGTTTCACTGATGCTATTGTTATGAGCATTTGTTCCACAGTGTGGCTAAGTGCTGTGCTAGGTCATACTGCCAACAGGTACCACATGGCATAGTTTGTTAAACAGATTGAAAAAAGCATTGGGATATTGCTTGACACGATGTAATCCAATTCTTCCACTCACACAGATGTACTTGGTAATTCAGTGACTCGTTTGCCAGCCAGACATAAGGAACCTTTCTGTATAAACACATTATGTCACAATGCAGAAATCAACTTGGTCCCATGTCAGGGAATATTATTAGTGTTCATTTTCATTTGTTCATGAGCCTAATCCTGAGGTCATTGCTTAGGAGAAACCCCTGCTGAAATCAGTGGGCATTTTCCTGAATTAGGTCTTAAGAAGGATCTTAGATTTGGTCCATGGGACCTTTATTATGCAACTCATATTGTCAGTAATGAAGCTGGAAGATGAGGTCATGAGCAAAGAGTCCTCTCTTCCCCACCAGTGAAACAGCACTAGAGCCACCAGATTGCCCTAGACCAGGAGTGTCAAACTCATTTGTTATGGTGGGCCAGATCTGACTTAAATGTATTTCAAGTGGGCCGTACATACCACAAATCGAAATACTATGGCACTCACATGGCATCGCAGAGCGCTGTGTATGCAAAACTGTGCTCCACGATACCACATACTCTTCCTCTCTTTCTCTGTTAGGGAGAAAGTGTGATCCTGCAGAGCACAGTCAGGGGGCAGAATGGAATTCACGGGCCAAGGGCCACATGTTTGACACCTCTGCCCTAGACTGTTACTATGCCCATCCTCCATTCAGCAAATAACTGCTGGATCCATGTAGTGGGCTATCACAGGATGCACATCCATGCACCCCTGGGCTATGATCTATATGATTTTTCTGTTCACTTTTGCACTGTGACTGTATGATTTGATGCCAATTATTTCATGTAAGGTTCCTTTTGAAATCTCCATTGTATTATGATATCATGTTTCCTGCAGCATCATGGATGTGTGCCCATGTGAAGCAGGTTACATGGCTCAGGGGGGAGGAGAGTCAAACAGAACTCTCTTCCAGCAGCACATAAACAGCACCGAGGCTGGAGAATTACGTGACACAAAGAGAGAGACTTTGAAGGGCTTTGGGCTTTTTGCCAGAGAAACTCCATCTTGAAACATCTATGAGAAGGACTGTGCCCTGCCTTTAAAGAGGCAGAAACGGCTGCAAACCATCTCAGCCAGACTTGAATGGTGAAGGAGCATATTTCTAATAGTGTTATAGGTAGAGCCCTGCACGGATACAAAAATGTGGAACCGGTACCGATCCGCAACCGCCCAATGTTAGTCTTCATCAGATCCGCAATCCGCGTGCCATGTTTTATCTGAATCCAGAACCGCTTCTGCAACCGAGCTTGGGCTCAGAGTCAGCATTTTAGCAATTGATTGGCTTATTCGCCACATGGGTCCCATCCATTTTTTCCTTTTCTTCTTTGTGATTTACATGCTGTGTTGTCAATCAGATTTCCTTGGCCACCAATGAAATATCTGATTGACAGCATTACATATGAACAGCAAACAAGAAAATGAAGAAGTGGCCGGGGAAGGCATAGGGAGTGAGCCAATCAAAGGCCAGCATGCTAACTGACTGTGAGTGGTGTGTCTCCAAGCCCCAGCCTGTTATGACTGAGACTCTGATTGGCTGGCAGACCACCAATCAGAGCTCAACTGGGATTGGCTGGAACACTTCCTTGTTTCCCTGTGTGCTGCTGCCCAGGCAGATTGTAGCAACAGCTGCAGGGATTGATCATAAAAATAGAATCGGCAGCTGCAGCCAGTCTGCAACAATGGGGCTTCAGCTAGCCAATCCTACACCCACAGGGGCGGTTACCCGTGGATCTGAAGCGGATACCTGCGGATCTGCAGGGCTCTAGTTATAGGGTAGTATGTGTGTTATGTCTTTTATTTACTCGTGGTTACTTCTGACTGCTTAATTACATGATTGTGCATTGATTTGCTATATACTCACTTAAAATCATATCCTAATCAATAAACTAGTGTTTGTTTGACCTAAAGCTATGTGGACTTCAGAGGGTATGAATGAGGGAGGCTGGACATGATCCATTTCTTTGTCAAATGGACAGACATGAGTATATGGTGACTGGAGAAGGATCCCAATCCCTGTAAGACAGAAGTTCCCACTGTGGTATCTGATGCTGAGAGTGCTTCTTTGGGGACCATCACCTGAGCAGCCAGAGGGCACACACTCACTGCCTGGGACCGATTACATGCAGGAGGCTTGTGTGGACCGACTCAGGAGTGAGTGGTCACCTGGCAAAGGGGGGTGAATTGGGGTTCATGAGTGGAAGTCGGGGGGGTCACAGCAACACACCAGACCAGATCTGGGGAGCAGCCTATGACACAGGCACAGATCCACGGGTCTTAGCATCGCTTCTCCCATGGCCACCTTGTGTCCTGCATCTGAGACTCTGTCAACAACATTCCAGAAAGAACCCCTATGGAGTTGGTGACCATCAAAGTGATAGAGCTACATGGCTTTCATTGGAGGAACTGCTCTCTAGAGCCCAGTAGAAGGGGGCAGCATTTGCCCTTCTGTGTAGCTTTGGAAACTAGGTTCTGCTTTAGCATTTTAAAGCGCTGCTCTTCTGAATCAGGTAACATTACCAGTTAAGTCAATCAAAATTTGGTATGTGGGAAGAACCAAATCAATGGAGGTGCGACATAGCAGAGCATGGATTGTAATTATTAGAGAAGCAGGATGGTCTGGTTAGGGCATTAACCTAGGACTTGGCAGATGCTGGTACAATTTGTGCTTCATCCCAGATTTTCTGTGTAACCATGGGCAAGTGACTCAGCCACTCAGTACCCCATATGTAAAGTGGAGACAATAGCACTTCCTAATTACAGGGGTGTTGTGCGGTTAAATACTTTAAAGAGTATGAGGAGCTCAGACACTACAGTAATAGGAGCCATAGCCGTACTTATGATATAGTGAAAGACCAGCTTTATTGTACTGTGCTCCAACAGAACCCACTCTCAAAACATGCAGTGTATGGTGTAAATGGAATAACATCATTTGGGTAAACTCACAGATGTGTCCATTTTTATGTGAGAAAAGATGGGTGAGGAAATATCTTTTATTAGACCAGCTTCTGTTGATGAGAGAGGCAAGTTTGCAGGCTTACAGAGAGCTCTCTTCAGGTCTTAATAGCCTAGGATCAACATGATTACAACAACACTGTATGTACTGCATGCATTTTTATGTGGTCTTTTATTTTGACAGAGTCAGAGGAGGATTAAGGGGATTTGGGACCCTGGCCCCTGATCTCCCAGTGGCCCCTCCTGGCCCTCACCAGTGGACCCTTGCCTGGGGCCCTGGACCTTCACCAGTGCCCACCTGACCTGGGCCCCCCTGGGAGTGGTGGGGCTGACTGGCATGCAGTGCAAGCTTCACTGGAGACCATGCACTCCAGCCGCCCTGCCCCCAGGGGTGGAGAACCCAGCTGAGGGATGGGGCAGGAGCACAGAACCCAGCTTTTGGGCCGGCCTGCCCCACCCCCTGGGCAGACAAACCAGCCTAGGGGCAGGTTGGAAGAGTGGAGCCCCATCTCCAAGTCAGGGCAGCCCTGCTGTGCCCTCCCCACCCTCCCCCCAGAGGTGGTTTTTGGGGTAGGCGAAGCAGGCGGCCGCCTAGGGCCCCGAGCAGTAAGGGGCCCCTTCGCCTACCCCAAAAGCTGTGTCTGCCTCCCACTCTGCAGAACACATGGTGGGAGCAGGGGCCGGCCAGGCCGGGCCGGAGCCAGACTCAGTGGCAGGGACATTCTGGTGAGGCGGCAAGGCCCAGGGCCATTCGGTCTGCGGGGGCCCCGACACTGGGCAATGGGAGAGGTGGTGGGCCAGATGGGCTGGCCCAGAGGCCAGGCTCTGAGCTTCCACCCTGCCCCGGGCTGGCTGCTCCGCCCCCGGGGCTGGGGTGGGCCAGCCAGAAGCCAAGCTCTGCGCACTCCTGCCTGCCCCCTTTCCTTTGGCAGTGGGGGGGGTCAGGGCCCCCAACAGGGCACTGGATACAGTTTTGGGGCCCCTGACAGGGCACTGGAGCCACAGAGGAGGTTGGCCATGGAGAGCCAGGGCTGTGGGGTTTTTGGGGCCCCGGGTGAGGTGGAGTACCATGGGGGGGGTGTTCAGGGACCCAGTGGGGCACCAAGGCCATGGAGGGGGCTGGCTGCAGGGATGTGGGGCCATGCGGGGCCCGGGAGGGTGCTGGTGCTGTGGGTGGGGTTTCGGGGGGGCCTCCTGTGGGACGCCAAGGCTGAAGGGGGAGGGCGGAGCAAGTGCTAGGGAGCCCTATAGGGGGCCCCGTGAGGGACCTTTGCCTAGGGCCCCAGATAGGCTAAGGCTGCCTCTGCCTCCCCCCACAGTGCCAGCAGGGCAGAGGGCCCCCAGATATGGGGGGCCCCTGGGCACAGACCCCATAGGCCCGTGCAGTAATCTGCCCCTGGGTAGAGTTCTATGGGAAAGCTGAGAGAAATAACTGATTTTATCAGAATCTAAATACTGGTTTGGCTTCGGGAGCTGTTATATGTAAAGAGCTAAATGGTACATTAAAGGCACAGCTCACGGTGATGAAAAGATGTGTGGCCCCAACAGGAGCTCTTGGGGAACTGTGCTTGAGACAGGAACAATATCCAAGAAAGCATAGTCATATTGTGCTTCAGGCAGGCCCTGTGATGGATGCCAGCTCTGCTGGCTTGGGTACGGAGGAAGGAGAAACAGGGCCGTAGCTGGACTGATGGTAGACTCACATAGGGCTTGTCTACTCTGTGGGTGGGATTGTAATTCGATTTTAGGCTGTTGAATTACAGAAGGCGAAGGTGAGTGATCACAGCAAAGTGCTTGCTTGGGATCTCGCATCCCGACTGTTCACATTACTTCCTGAAATGCATTTCACTGTGGGTAGTAGGCACAGGGGCTTGCGGGGAGGCAGTTGTCCTCTGCTCACTTCCCCACCCCTCTTCTCTAAAATAAAAAGAGCAGGAAAAGCTTTCCTCGCTGTTTCTCTGCTGCAGGCACAACAGAGAGGCAGAGTGCTGCATGCAGAGAGAGGAATTAATCGAAAACTTCCCAGGGCTGCAGGAAGGGGAGGAGACTGGAGAAACTGGAAAAGCAAGATTAGAGTTATTCTCAGGCTCCACGGCCCTAAATTAGAATTGTAGATTTCAAACTCAGTGCTATCCCACTTGCAGAGGTGATATTAGCAGGTCAAATTTCAGCTCCTTTTTTTTTTTTTTTTTAATTTACTGCTCTGACAGTGGAGACTCAGTCTGCAGAAAGTCAAGGTAAGCAGCATTATGTCAAACTTCACTGTCAGTGTAGACCAGGACATACTCTTTGCTCCCTGATTTCAAGGACTGTGGGTGGTCATGGCCATTGCAGAGAGATGCATATCAGCTCTACATGGAGAAATTTTTCTTGTACCCTCTCCCTCAGTGCTTCACAGAGCCAGGCACATTCAAACCCAGGATGTTTTGAGATATAAAGATGTTATTTACCCCTGAAATATCCTTGTTTGGTTTTAAGAAACACAGTGATACATTGAACTATCTCACTCTCGTTTCGGTACTTTATTCTACACAGTAACATAGCCTTAAACGTTTTACGAGCTCACAGGACAAAGCGTGGAGGTTTGTGTGATTCTGCAGAAGCTTTGAAATCCCAGATGGCATCTTAAATTCATTCTCAGAGAGGTGATTCTTTAACTGGAGATGTTTCTGTAAAGCATAACTTTTGTTCATGTCTGAGTACAATCTGCCAGTACGCAAATGAAAACAAACACTCTTTTCAAGCTTAAAAGTGGTTGTGAGGATTCTGTCCCCATGCTAAGGTTAGCTGCAGTAGGTCAACCCAAGGCAGAATTTCAAGCTCTAAAAGCATTGTTTTCAATCAAGACGGCATACTTGAACGTAGCCTATGTTCAGATATGCTGATTTAATTAAAAAAAAAAAAGCTTTATAATGTCTGCATGTCTGGCCACTTTGGGAGAGCAAAAAAGAGTGGTACCAAAGGGTAGGTGGAACTTTGCAACTTCCCTGATGCAAGTGCCTTGCCAAAGTCGTCATCTGTCCCACTCTTAACATATTGGCCCTTTAATGGGTTCCAAAGAAAAACATTTTTAAGTATATATATTTTTATATATACTCGTTATTTCTGAAAATCACAAGTATGCGTATGATAAAGTTTCTGTCTCTGTTGCCAGTTCTGTGAGTACTAGTTGCAGTACTAAAGAATATGTGTTAGTAAGGCGCAGAATTTCATAAATTTGACCCGAACTTTCTCAAAACTGTCATACATTGTTCTAAGTCAGTTTTTGTAATCCTGTGTCTTTAATACAAGGTTCTAAGGCCTGTTAAAAATACAGATGCTTGAGTCCTTGTACTCCAATATAAAATTTCTTCCTCCCTAATTCAGCTTGTATCAATAAATGTTTATTAACAGTTATCACACACAGTGGTGTTTCCAGTGACATAGTATCCCTTCTGCTTAGACTAAGAAAGAACGTAGGTATTTCATCTAACACTATGTGTAATTGCAGGAAGAGGATGAATCTTTAATTTTTACTGGTATGTTTTTATTTGTCTTTTAATTAAATTCAAATAATGTAATATGACGTTAAAAAACTCTCTGCATTCCAGGTTTGACAGTATGTGTGTTTTTATTTTCACTTAAAATGAGTAAAAAGAAGTGATTCTTGTGACATACTCCTTGATAAGAACCAGAAACAAAAGTAAGAGAAGACAGATATGGGGGATATGGGTAATAAGCTGCTTATGTATAAATTGAGTAGTTCATTAGGAGTGACTAGTGAGGGAGGAGCATAATTTAAGAACATGTGGGAAATCAGTTTACTAAGAGTAAAAGAAAAGGATGTCTGCTTTTTATTAAACCTGAAATGCATTATAATTGGGCTGAGTCTTTATCCAGATGGCTCCTCTTATGCTGACATCTACGAAGTATATATAAAGCAATGTTAAAGGGGCTGTCTCTTGTGGCAGTATGTACACATGTAATTCCGTTAAGAACCAAGTCCTTTACTATACTTAATGCTGGTCCTTGAATGATGCATGATGAAAAGTTGCATTTGCATGACCCAAAAATATTTTAATACATATTTTGTCACAGTATAAAGCGATGTGACCATTGCGAACGGTTTTATGAATTTTTTTCTCATTTTGTAGGGACTCTTGTTCGTTCTTTATCAGAAACCCCCAGCTAAACAAACTTCTTAAGTGTGGATATAGGGCTAGACTTTTCCTTCATTTCCTAAACTTTCCATTGTCATGACAATCATTTCAAATATTTAATGTTTTTGTGAATTTGACAGAGGCATTTGTCACTGACCAATGATGTCCTTGAACAATATTAAAATGCCTTTGACACATTAATGAAACTGTTCTGAGGATGACAGTAAATGTGATATAATTCATATGTCCATTACTCTGCTATTATGTAGCTGAAGCCTATGAAGTATCATTTTAAATGAGATGTCAGCTGCCTGCTTCTTTCTTTGTCAGACAACAGAAAAATCAAAGTCAATGGCACCAGGGAACCCATTGAGTTTAAGTCAAATCAGTGGTTTGGGGCAACTGTCAAAGCTCATAAAGGAAAAGTTGTGGTAAGTTTAATGGATTGGTATTCCTTTTCAGATCTTTACCTTTTCTCAATTGTGTATCTCAAGTGTGTGTGTGGGGGGAGGGGGGTGTGTGCGTGCATGTGCAGCTAGTATGTTTTAGAACGTACATATATAAGAAAACAGATTAGCCATATAAAGAGATCAGACAATAAAAATAATATATAAAAATCAGACGGAATTGGATACTTAAAAGACAATCTTGATTCAGTGTTAGAAATGAAGAAAGGCATTTTACTCATCGTGCAAGGAAATGAATAATTAAATTTATTATTCAAAGCATAGAACAGTGAAACTGTTTTTAAGATATATAACAATTAATTGTATTCTTTTGAGGAAAGTTAAGTACAGAATTACCTAAAGGAAGCCAAGAATTTCAGTGAATTGATATCCTGATGAAATGTTACTATTTGTATCAATATTTAATTTTGTTTTGTAGGGTAATCACATTATATTGTATTGTTATAATGTTGACTAAATAAGAGTTTTGCTTTTAAAACATTTAGTGTACGTGTTCTGATTTTGTAGACCATTTTGCAGGCACTGAGAGAAAGCCCCTAGAGCATATTTATATTGATATGTTTGATTTCTTCCTTATCCTGGGCAGTTTTACTGCATAGTATGGAGTTGGTGTGTGCTATACACAGGCATTTTACATTTACAGGTTATCCACTAGGATTCACCACGTAAAGGATGCTAAATATTTTGTGATGTAAATCTTTAGTTTGGTCATACTTTATTTTCCTTACAATTATGAAACAACAACTTTTGTCTTGGGACTTGTTTAAAGCTGTTTCAGTTATTATTTAATCGGCGTAAGTATTTAAAGGAAATGCCTTACTTTAAATAGTTTGTCTTGTGGTTAACCCCAGAGAAGATTTTGACATAAAACAGGTGATGAATAAAACATCACTCTCTTGTGTTACTGAACTAACATGTACAGTTAATTTCTTGCAGTCTTGCATCTGAGTTATCTTAGCTGTCAAAATTTCATATTTCGTACCTGCATTTGGTAGATGTACTTTTATTTAAAAGCTGTTACTTATAGAAAATAACAGTTAAATAGGGAATCCCAACATATTATTTGGTTTTAACTAAAATCTGCCATAAAGTGTTATTGATTTTAAGTAGCTGAATACTTATCATGTACTTTAATAATTACTGTTAGCAAACTGAAATATAATATCTCCTTATACATCTATTCACTGAAACTTAGAATGCCTTCGGCTACGTCTACACTTGCAAGTTAGTCTGAATTAAGGAAGCTTAATTCGAACTAACTTAAGCCTTGGCCACATTAGGCTTTCATTAGTTCGAATTAAGGGCTTCCTTAATTTGAACTAATAAATTCGATTGCTTAGTTCGAACTAACCCTTAATTTGAAATAGTTAGTTCGAATTAAGTCAATGTGGCCATATTAGTTTGAACTAATCGGCAGATTGACCTTCCTGCAACTGACTAATTCAAACTAAGCAAGTGCCCTGCATGGACATGGCTAGTTCGAACTAGCATTCTAGTGGGGCCATGCTAGTTCGAATTAAATTAATTCGAACTAACTAAAATTAATTTGATAGTTAGTTTGAATTAACTAATTCAAACTAGCTTTTGTAAGTGTAAACATAGCCTTAGTGAGGAGTGAGGAAAGTCCACCATTGATTGCTGTGGTATAAAAAAACCACATGTCCATCATAAAGAAGCTTTGCTTTGGTTCTAGTATGTATAGTCATCAACGGTTTTGCCAAACTTTCTGTGATGTAGCTAAAGTTGCCACTTTTAAGACAAAACCTTGAATTGCTGACTTTAGGAAGAAAGAAGACTCTAGGTTTAAACTTTGATATGGTTCTTTGGGGTAAAAGGGAGGACCCATCATCACATTGTTTGAGGTATTTTCCTACTGCAACAACAATAAAATAGAATTAGACCAAAACATTACTGTTATTAATTATCTCTGTTGCAAATGATTTTGCTGAACTTTCTGAAATATATGTAAAATATGAATTACAAGAAATAAATTCATTTTGATTGTCCTCTATTTTTTCTTCAGTATGTTGTTTAGATTATAGGTTGTTTAGGGCAGAGTCCTGCCTTATACATTTGCAAAGCAATGTATACACCAAAGCCCTGAACCTACAATAAGTTCTATGTGAGACAGGGATCCACCCAGCCACAGCTCATTGCAGGACTGGTGCCTTAAAGTGATGAAAAAAAATGACAATAATGCATTACCAGAGGGAGATTAAGAACTGACGGTAAATCAATCCCAAGACAAAAATGAACAATTTATCAGTTCTGCCCAATACTAATTTTTACTGTAGAACATATATCTTTTTAAATAGCTTTGTATCAGAAATTCTTTTGATAAAAATCCACTCAGTCAAGGTTAAATCTTGCTTGTTAGGCCAAGCCAGAAACAGAGAAAGAGCTGAGTGATCCACACTCAGTACGGATTCCATGGCTGTTTCCTCTTCCTGGCCCTATTTTGGGTTTGAATTAGGGATTCATATGATAGCAGACCACAGGCCACACCCTCCATGCTGCAACAAAAAAAGTCGAAATCTGCAAAATCCTCCTATTCCCCTGTTCAGCAGAACTATGCTGTAACAACCATCATTTTGAAAGTCACAAGGGATTGAACAAAGGACCTCTCAAGCTAAAACCATGGTTCTGTACAGTTTAACTCCCTGCTAAAAGGAGTAGATCTCCTAGCTGGGACTGTAGCAGACTCATCCTCTATGGATCAGGCATAGAGGGCCATTAATAACACACATCTAAATATGGATAATACTATCTAAGACATTTACCTGTCCAGTGAGAGGGCAGGTTTTGGTCCTTAGGTGTAAGGAGATTGTTAATGATGCAGAGGTAAGAAGAGAACATTTCAAGTTATGAAGGTTCCCACAGTTCTTTCAGCAACCCATTATGACAGTTTCTACCAGAATGATAGAAACCTAACCAAAACTAAAATATTAAGTTGTTTAATGAAGAACTGACTTAGCCCATGCATGGCACATAAAAGATCTGTTACACAATTACTATTTTAATAGGCATGTGCTCCTTTATATCATTGGAGGACCCTTAAAGCCACCCCTGAAAAGGATCCAGTTGGCACTTGCTATGTCGCAATTCAGAACTTCAGTGCATATGCCGAGTACTCCCCTTGTCGCAACAGTAAGTTTTAATATAAATGCTCTTGCCTCAACTGAACTGAAATTGGAATCAGTGGTTTCATACCTTTAATCTGAGTGCAGTCTTGGCTAGATGAAAATCCTTGGGTGATGTCACGCAGGGAGAGAGTATAAAGAAAAGCAGACATTAAACCAATGGTTCCCATCCTGTGACATGGGGGCCAAAACTGGCCTGCAGGGACTTTCAAAATGGTCCACAGCTCCTCTCCTGCTGGCTGCAGAAAGGAGCCACTTTGCCTAAGGACTCAGGTGGAGTGTGTTGCCATCGGGCTAAAAGACCAGTGCAGGCTCCTTGCTGCAGCCAAGGGGATGGGAGATCAGTGTTCCCTTCCCCCTGACTGAAGCAGGGAGCACAGCAAAGCGCTTCGTCTGGGTTCCTAGGCATTGGGGTCCCGTATGGAGCCAGAGGCATGGGAGATCAGGGCTTCCCTCCCCCAGCTCCAGCAGAGAGCAAAGCATTCTGCCTGGGTCTATAAACATTGCGGGTCCCAGCTAGAGCCAGAGGGAGGGGAGCATGACTTCCCATCTCCTTGATTACAGAAGGGAACCACTGTCTAGGGACCCAGGTGGAGCATACAGAGCTACAGGATGGGTGTGATTTCCATGGAAGACAGGAGAGCATCCTCATTGAACTCCTTCTGTCTGGCTGTGGGAGGGGAGGAGTTCTTCTGGTGCAGACTGGTGGCCCTTCAGGGTAGCAAAAATTATATCTGTGGCCCATGAGCCAAAAAGGTTGGGAATCACTGCATTAAACTATATATCTCCACTTGGAAGCTTCATCATTTTGTTAAAAAATCAGAAACTAACTAAATTAAGCTGGTGCAGTAATGGTGATAAAATATAATTTGATGAATTATGCAGCAAACAGATCTCGATAAGCCTAAGTAAGCATTATAAAACAGTTGCTCATTCTGAAAGTAAATCTGTCATTGCCATCCTAGGGTCCGATCCTGCACTGAGATGAAACAGCTGCACTGTCTGAATCACCAGCAATAGTTTGACTATGTACTACTTCCTGTGCACAAGCAAGCTGCCCACAATAGCAATGCTCCTCCACATCCTGCTCTGTACTGTGTGAGGACTGAGGCACTCCTTCACACCTCTAGTGCAGTTCCGTGCATAACTGCTTGTGAAATAGGTAAAAGTGGGAGTAAGCCCAAGCCCTGATATTTATAGGAATACCTAAAATACCATATTAGATCAGATCAGTGTTACATCTAGTCCAGTATCCTGCCTCCAACAGTTGCCATTACCAGGTATTTCAGAGGGAGATGTAAGAAATCCTGCAGTAAGCAATGATGGGATAATGTACTCCAAGGAAGTTACCTCCTAACCCTCAAAACCTAAAGATTGCCTTAAGCCCTGAAACAGAAAAAAGCGTTGACAAAGCCCTGGCTGGGATGATTTAGTTGGGGTTGGTCTGGCTTTGAGCAGGGGGTTGGACTAAATGATCTACCAATGTCACTTCCAAATCTAATATTCTATGATTCTTTGAAGCATCATTCCAACGTATGCGTGTGGTTTTTTCTTTTTAAATATTCACTTCAGTAACTCTACATAATCTTGTTATCCATATAAATGACTTCATCACTTTCTGAATCCTGCGAAGCTCCTGGCTTCAGTGATTTTTTTTTTTTCCTTTTTGGCAAAGCGTACTACAGTCACTTCATGTACTATTTTCCTAAACTCTAAAGATGTGTTTGCACAGCATCTGGGAGCCACTTCCACAGCCCAAGTCAACACACTTGCATTAACAGGGCTCGGGCTAGCATGCTCAAAATAGCTGTATAGATGCTGTTTTGACATTTGGGCATGGGCCCTAAAACCCTATCTCCTACCTAAGCTTCAGAGTCCAAATTCCAGCTGGCACTGAAATGTCCATATTGATATTTTTAGCATGCTAGCACAGCCACCACATTTTTCTTCCCTCCCTCCAACACGTATTGGGCAACCATCATAGGTTTCTTTGCTACTTTTCTCTATTCCAAGTATAAAAGTAGAAGGCACAATGCTTAAGAATTGATGATTGCTTCATGGTGATAGAACTGAGAAAGAAGACTCTGTAAATATACATAACTGCACAATTATATTACAATTCAAAATGTGTTTAACCCAAAAATCCAGTCTATCAAAAAACTTGGCTTTATGAAGTTCATACATGTCCCCTAGGGTTGTATGGAGAGACAGAATCTCCTGCAGGTGGCCCTTTTGAACTCAAAGAGACTTATCCACCCTCCAAATCACCACTTATCCAAAAGTTTCAAACTTTCTAGGAAACCCTTATTTCTGTATTGATGGCAAATCAAGCTTTTGCAGCAATTCTATGACTCCTTGCCAAGCCATTCATTTTTGGTTACCCAGTGATGCAGAGAGAATGCCCAATGAGTGTGGCTAGGGATCCTGTCTAGGCAGTGAGAGAAGAATGTCCCAAGTAATGAATATCATTTTTCAAGATATAATCATGTGGCTTCAATCTCATGATTTTGCAGAGGGTTCTGATTTATTCATACTGTCCAGGGAACCCCATATAATCTTTTTTACCTCCTTAGGTGGTTTTGCACCGTCAGCCCCAAGGCTGTAGGGTTTCTTTAATTGTATGGTATATTTTTTCACCAGAATTCTAGAAATCTGCTCAATAAAAATAAGTAAAACCAGAGCACACCCTTGAGACAATAGCTACATAAGTGCACAGCCTTACTACCAGCACCAGACCCTGTCAGACTGGGTCGCTGGAACATTGACGTATTTCTCCAAAAAATCAAATCATATATTCTTATATTTTTCTTCCATCCACAGTAGAAACCTGTAATACAACAATTCAGTACAGTATTTTTTCTTTTTGTTGTCACAAGTAAATCTGGATACTAATTATTTCTCCTTGGGAAATCTTGTAGTGATGGCAATTCATAGATTTATAAAGCCAAAAGGAACAACTGTGATCATTTAGTCTAGCCTCTTGTATAACAGGTTCTAAGGCCTGAATTAATTCCTGTTTAAAAAATACATACCAACTTGATTTAAAAATTCCCAATGATGGAGAATCCACCGCAATGCTTGGCTCCAATGGTTAATTGCCCTTTCTGTTAAAAACAATTAGATTTTGTTTGTAGTCTGAATTTGACTAGCTTCAGCTTCCAGGCATTGGATCTTGTTATATCTTTGTCTGCTAGGCTGGTGAGTCCTCTTTTACCAAATTTCTGTTTCCTGTGTAGTCACACACAGACTGTGATCAAGTCACCCCTTCCCCTTCTCTTTGTTAAAATAAACAGACTGAAATCTTTGTTTCTTTCACTAAAAGGCAAGTTTTTCAACCCTTTAATCATTCTTGTGGCTCTTTGAACCTTCTTTAGTAGTAATGAGGTATGTTCTATTCAGGCATTATAAGATCAATAAACATTCATATTTTGATAATGCAGGCAATGGAGATCCTGAAGGACAAGGTTTTTGTCAAGCAGGTTTCAGCTTAGATTTTTACAAGGTAAAATTCCACTTTTGAACTTTTTAGATGAAATTCTATACTAATTTCTCCTCATTGATCTCTTCCTTCACCTGTTCCAATCCCACTGATTGGAAGTTCATCCCTTGTTGTTTTGAGTGAAATTTTTCACAAAGTTTCTGCAATTTCCCAAAAGTTTTACAAACTAGAAACTTCCCAGTTTGATTTTAAAAAATAGATAAAAGCTGTTACAGATCATTTTTACTAGTTAGATGCACTCCCACTGTCATCTTCTGAATCTGTCCCAGCCTGTGCTTTAGTATCACTGTTGCTCTAGGCATCCAAACCTTCAGAAGTGACTAGTGATTTTTGGTGTGTTATGGGGTCCATAGATCTATTCAGGCCTGGCAGTTAATGGGTTAATGAGGGAACTGCCCCATCAATGCTGAATGGCAGCCAAGAGCAATGGGGAGAATAAAAGACATGAGAAGCGGAGTGGTGAGTTGGTTGCTAGAGAAGCCAGCAGACCAGAGAAAGTTGGTCCTGCCAGCAAGCTGGTGGGAAGCTTCCCTAAAGTGAGAATGACCCAGAGAAAGGACAGCCAGAGCCACAGTCTGTAGATGCTTACAAAACCGAGGGAGAGAGGGAGGAGCTCAGAGAATAGCAGGAAAATTGTGGAAGACTGATTCTGCCTGCCTCGGTTAAGGGATCTGAGCTGGAACCCAGTTGAGTGGGTGGGCCTGGGTTTCCCTAGCTACCCATTAACAAGAACCAAAGGGAATTCCAGGCCTCTGGAGAGGAAGAATCAGATTACCCCAGTAAAACATAAGGTCTGGCCTGTACACCCCTATGGGACAGAAATTAATATCCCTGCTTCCAGAATAGGACTACAGAGAGTCAGAGAAGCAGGATGAAGTGAGCGCCCTGCTGATCGGAGCAGATGTGCTGCATGCCCAGTCTAACCAAAGGGGGACACTTGTGCACCAGACTTCAGGGTGTCTCCATTTTTGTGTGCCCAGACTGAGTTGCTCTCCAGGGCTATGTCTACACTGGGTAATTTAAGTCGACTTAGTGTGTCTCCAGTTAAAAATAAAGTCGACTTAAAGGAGAACTTAAAAAGTCGACCTAGAGCGCCCACACTGGATGCCTAGGTCAACTTTGTGGGGCTTAGGGGGACCTAGGGCAGGTCCACGGGGGCAGGGGGGCACCCCTTGCCCAATGCCAGGGGGCTCAGCCTTTGCCCCATTGTACCTAGGTACAATGGGGCAAAGGGGGACAGGGACCCTGGCAGGGCATAGGGGCAGGGTGGGAAGACTCTGCCCTGCCCTGTGGGGGGGCATGCCAGGCTCCCCCTGTGGCCCCCCCAGCAGGGAGGGCATTGGTGTAGCCCTGGGGTAGCCCTAAGTCGACTTAGGGCTACCCCATGGCTACACTGGCTTAAGTCGACTCTAGGGAGTCGACTTAAGCCTTAGGTCTACTAGAAAGCAGGTTTAATAAAGTTGACTTAATTTCCATTAAGTCGACTTTATTTTCCTTAAGTCGACTTAAGGAAACTGTAGTGTAGATGCAGGGTAAATTAAGTCGACTTAAGCAAGCTTAAGTCGACTTAATTTACCAGTGTAGACGCAGGCCAGGGGCCTTATTATAGAAAGTGCTGAACATCAGCCCTTGAGTGATTTTTTAAAATCCAGCAATTTATAGGAGGATTGTTTCAAAAGCAGGCTAATAATTGAATGAAATTGCATTCCCCTCTGCCACCAAGATGGATTAGTAACAATACTGTGGGCCCTAGGAATTCCCTTTGTAATTAGCGGGTCTACACCATTACTAGGCCACCAGGGTAACTGTATATATTGTATTTCTGAGACATATTGTTCTTCACATTGTTCTTTTCACCCAATTAGCCTGTGGCGAACATTGCTTTGGATAGGTCATGTATCACTTGCCTCCTTTGTGTTAGTTTTGTTTTTTGTTTATAAAGAAACAAAGCAGTCTTTGAGAAATGTTATTCTGTAGTTGCCAAACAGATTATGGCCCCGTTGATTCAGGAAAGCATCCCTATTCAGGAAAGACACTTAACCATGTGTCTTAACTTTAAAGTTAATCTCCTATGAGCACTTTCCTGATAAGCAAAGGATTAAAGCATGTGCTTAAATAAGTGCTTTCCTGAAATGGGGCCTCTATCCTGGCTCATGACCCTGATTTTCCTTTGGTGTTTAAATAAAACAATACAGTTGTTTAGATATAATTATACTAATCGTTTTTCATCCGCATGTTATTGATCATGGTTAACAGTGTTCATTTCTGGTGTTTTTGTAGAATGGAGACCTTATAGTAGGAGGACCTGGGAGTTTCTACTGGCAAGGTATGTTCACTCACTTGTTTAACTTGTCTTAAACCAAGAAGTGAAGACAAGGAGTAAGGAGAAAGTTCGTTCTGGATTCCCATTATTTTTTAGGTGTAAGGTCATGAGTTTGAGTCTGATGTCACTTACATATGTGTAAATCAGAAGTAACTGCTTTGAAGTCAATGTAGTGACTCCTGCGTGTATAAAACTAAATAAATAAATAAATACACTTATTTTAAAAAGGTACAAATGCGATCAGAATCAGGCCTATAGTAGATGAAACATGAGGTAAATATTTTACTTTTTATATTTCGGAACATTTTGCCTCTCAGTGGACAAACAACTTTATTTTCACCTGGAATCGAAGTGTCATTTGTACAGAATGGCAGTGGAGAAAGATTGTCCTAATAACGGTGCCTATGCTCTGTTCTCTGCTTCAGCACCCTTGTTTATGAATAAATTGTTTTGGAAATGTACTAGTTAGTGATAAATCTAGTAAACAATATCTTGAAATTTGCATTTAATCCTAAATCTTGAAAACTGTAAATAACTCTCCATTGTAGGTAGTTGGCTCTTCTCTGAATTCCTTTAATCTCTGAAATTATTTGAATACAGGTCAAGTAATCACCACCAGTGTTGTAGATATCATTACAAACTATTCATTCAAGGATATTCTGAGGAAACTGACAAGAGAAAAGCAAACTGGAGTGGCACCACCTATATATGATGACAATTACTTAGGTAAGATATACAGTTTAGAGCAGTTCCAAAGGGGTAGCTGTGTTAGTCTAGTTCAGTGGAACAAACAAGGAGTCCTGTGGCACTCTTAAATAAATATGAGCTTTTGTCGGAGGACTTATCTGAGAAAGCAAATCTGACATTACTAAGGCCCCAACCCTGTAAACTTACACACATGCTTGAATTTAATCACTGGAGCAAGAAGTTCCATTCAGTAATTTGCTAATTACTTCAATGAGAAAGAGGGGTAATTGGTCACCAGTGTTCCCTCTAAGGATTGGGATGTCATGATCAAAAATTTTAGTTTGTGAGCAGAAATTTTGCCTTATGGTAACTTGTGAGTCCAACTTTATGGTTTTAATCCTCTTGCCCCCCGCAGCGTCTATCCCTGCCTGACTGCCAACTCCCCAAACCCCCCCCCCC
>ML685840.1:1782167-1884550 GCA_007922175.1 Pelusios castaneus | reverse complement strand
GATATGAATCTCATGCTGGGTGATGAGTAAGGGGTTTGGATAACAGGGTTTCAGATAGACAGGTGTATATAGAGTAAATTGTACATAGAGAAACCTTGATCTCTCTGAGTACATGTTTTAAAAGACAATTGACTCATTTTCTCCAGGAAGTGTGTGTAATACGCATATATCTCTGCATGTAACAAATATTGCTTTCTTTTAAATGATTGTAGAAATAATGCAGTGGTGTTTGAAGACAGTGATACATGTCCTCTCATATTTGCCTGTGTTTTTGGCTTTGCAGTCATGGATCCAATCCACTAGTCCTTACTCAGTCACTGGGTATTTGGCACTTAACCTTATGTCCTTGTTAGGGCACTTACCTTCATCTTTAGATGCCTAAATATCTTTGGAAATCTCACCCTAAGTATAACAGATACAATTGTGTGATTATGGCAAAAAATGAATATAATCAAAAACTGTTAACACAAGAGACATAGCATTTTCAGGTTATATTTTCAGGTGGATTATAAATTATTAATGCTTTAACAGCTGATCTTGGGATGCAATAATTAAATAGCAATGCTTTTCCTAGTGATTTAGGCCTGCAGATTTATTGTACTTTTGAGACTTATGATGACATTAGTCATAATAACTTGCCAAATGATTTTCCTTTTTTTCACAGTCTTAGATGTACTAGTTTATAAAGTTTTCACATGGATTATTGAAGTAGAGGACAAATTTGGTTTTCCTTCTAGAAGCATGTTTCTTTAGAAGTAAGTGATTGGTCAGGTTTCATGCTTGTAATTTATTTTTAAAAACAGGATACTCAGTGGCTGTGGGGGAATTCACTGGAGACCTTGAACAAGGTAAGAGGCATGTCAGAATGTAAACATATGACTGTATCTTGTCTATTTATCTATTTCTATTCTCTAAATGGGAAAATGTCTCTTAAACATTTAAATATTAAAGAGTGGGATAATGTGTACTTAGGGGCAAATCTTCCCTGGGATGGTAAAGCAAAGGAAACCAAAGCTGCAAGAGCCTAAATCTACGTGTCTTCTGCCATAAATATCTTACCTAGCACAAAGATACACTGGTAGGTCTGGGAAATAGCACTCTGCAGCCTTCAGTAGTGTTCATCCATGACAAAGAGCAATGAACACATCTGCCAGCTAGCTGTAGTTGCTGAGAGAAGCACGATTCACTTGGGATTCAGGACATTTCCTAAAAGCTTCAGATCATATGCCTTGAGGACTTGGTACAAGGGAGAGCCTATCCTGCTTCCCAGTGCAATGTGTTATATTCTGTTCTCGAGTAACTGCCTATGTAGTAGGAAGAGGATCCCTGTAGTCTCTCCTAAAATTTGTGTTTCAGAGCCGGCCTTGTCAAGATTGAACTCTTAATGTTAAAATCTGTATTTGGAAAGAGAGAAGACATTAGGGAAATGAAATTTGGAACTGATTCCTTGAATAAGGAAAGGCTTAATGGCACTTAAACAAAAATGTCTAATGAATGCGTGAGCTTCTTTTAGAAGTGAATAAATTCCACACATGGGGAAGTATTTTTATAACAATTTGCTTGTAGGTAGCAATTTCATCCAGAAGAATCTGCAAGCACATCACAAATTTAATCAAAGTCTTTACAAACTGTTTATCTCTAGTGGATTCTTCACCAACATAAAATTCAGCCACCTTTAGAATAAAATGGATCAACAGTGTAAATGAGGACAGCAATAAGCTCTATGAGTTTAAGAGAAAAAGTGAGGAAGAATTTTCAGCTGCAAGTATAGAGAGAATGTTTTGTAGCTAGGCACAATGCCATTACCCAAATTAAAATTTGAGTCGAAGACTGAAGTTCTTGTTGCTCCCTTTGGGCATGTCTGCTCTAGCAATTTAGGTTGACTTAAGGACCTTTAAGTCGACCTAAATTACTCCATGTCCACATTGGGCTTTCCTTAAGTCAACTTAATGAAAGCATAAGTCGACTTCCTTAGGTCGATGTAAGCCTTAAGTTGACTTCTTAAGTCGACTTAAGGACAGTGTGGACGGGGAGTAGCCCTTAAGTCGACTTTATTAAGTCGACTTAATGCCAGTGTGGATGCCTGTGTCCAATGTTAAGTCGACTTAATAAAGTTGACTTGAAAGGAGCCACTTCGTTAAATTGACTTAATAAGGTCGACTTTAAGTCGACTTAACAAAGCTGATTAAACTTGTTTTAGTGTAGGCATACCCTCTGTGATTTGGGATCTTAATTGGTCTCAAAAGGTGAAGACCTTGGTTTTATGTTATATCTCACCTATGCCTCGAGCAGCATAATCCCCTAATAGTATCATTAAGGACTGACTCAGCGCAGCAGACAACACCATGTACTGAATTAGCAACACCACTTCCTCCAGCGTTCACAAGAGGTCTTATCCAAATATTGACCAGGCCTGACCCCTTCCAGCTGATATGTGCTGAGCTCCCAGCCCCACATAATGTGACAGCAGAGTCTACAGCAAAATGTCTATTGATGTTAAAATAATCATATTTTGAAACCAAGTTCATCCAATTTATTAATCTATTTCCAGAAATTATTTTGAAATTGAGCAGTATAACCAGACACTTGGTTCAGCTGGAAAACGCGTGGCCTTCTAGCCAACTCAAACCTTAGGAGCTCTGCATCTAGTCTCAGGCAGACCAGATTATTTGTCAGAAAGGCTTGATTATGCAAATAGCCTGTTTAAAAGCATGAACAGCTTCATAGCCAAAATGTGCAAAGTCAGTTGAGATGTGGAGAACTCATGAAAATTAACTCAATTGCCGCTGCTTATTGTCCATAATTTTGGAATTTCCTCTCCTACAATGTAAAAAAAGTTGAGCTATACCGTAAATATTCAAGAGACCACTGGTTAGAAAGAGACCTCTGTCTGGGTGTAGACCAGGTGTTCTACATTTAATGGTGTAATATTTTGTGAATATATCTAAAGATGCTGATAAGAACATTATATAAATTTAAAACTCAAACATCTTGACAAAAATAACAGAGGTCTTTGATACAGTGAATAGGCTAGCATATGCTCAAATAAGAGAGGGCTGTATGTTTGCATAATTTAAGTGATGGTGTTCCAATCAGAAAAAAACACTTTATTCATTAATTAATTATTTATCTTTTTAGAGTTGGTTGCTGGTGTGCCAAGGGGAGCACAGAACTTTGGCTATGTATGTATTGTACACACATTTTATCTGTTTAGTAGTAGTAAAAATGCTTGAGCTATTGTACTTTGAGGAGGAAAGGCTATATCATAATTTTATGCCACATAGGACGTGCTTTCTTTATTCAGGTAAGGCTCTATGGACTTAGACCCTGACTCAACAAAGCACATAAATATGTGCTTAACTGTTTTGCTGAATTGGGCTTTAAAGTGTGGGCTTTTATTTATTAATGAAGTCTATATGTTCATTAGCCAGTTACAAGACGGCTTTCAACTCTCTTGCCAATATTTCTGTAATTGATGACTCAAATCCAAACTCACCCCCAGTCCATGGGTATTTGATGTGCTGTTCTGGTTGTTCCTGTGATGAAGAAAGATCCAAGTTTGTAGCTCAGGGGCATTCAGATCTGGTTTTAGTTCAGTGCTCTGTCTGTGCATGTGTTATGAAACTGTCAGTTATAAGAAGTCGTGGTATAAATTCTGAAGAGAAGAGAGAGCACTTTGCATTGTGAAACAATGCTTATCTCCTTATAGAGTAAATACAACAAAAGCCAGATTTCAGGAACAATCTTCCTAAGAAATTGATAATTTCCAGCTACAGAACTGATTTCAGTCCTTGCATACTCTAAACTGATTCCAGAGTCTAACCTTACATTGCCAGATTCCAATCTTATATTGGAACCTGCTGCTTAAAAATATAGTCTCTCTCTATAATACATATATGCTTCCTCTAGATACTGGAGTATCTGAACACCTCACAGTCTTTAATGTATGGGTCCTTACAGAGTCTCTGGCAGGCAGGCGTGTACTATTCTTCCCATTGTACAGGTGGGAAACTGGGGTACAGAAAGTCTAAATGAGTTGCTTAAGGTCCCACAAAAAAATCTGTGGTGAAGCAAAGAACTGAACTTGTCTCCTAGGTCTTCTGCTATTGCTATCGCCACTGGATCATCCTTTAACTTTTCTAAATACACCTTTAGATACATTACAGTATAACTTGTCAGGGTGTCACTGGAATCTTTTCTTTTTTTCTATTGCCAGGTTTCAATTATTAATTCTACAGACTTGACCTTTATTCAGAATTTCACTGGTGAACAGGTAATGTCAAAGATTAAGCAATAATATACTATTCCTCAGACGAATATTATTGCATCCAAAATATTATAATTCTAACAATTGGTTAAGTAATATTTTCTGCCCTTTGAAATCAAGTTTCACAGAGGTGCAGAGATTTGTCAGGAAAAAAATCTTTTTAATGAATATGAGATATGAAAATGTGTATGTTGGGTTTATTTACAGATGGCGTCTTACTTTGGGTACACTGTCGCAGTGTCGGATATTAACAGTGACGGGTAGGTTACACAATGTACCCCCAATCACTTTGAAATCCAATAAGAATTGATTGCCTACCTCCTTCTTTAGTCCCTTTTGGAGATCCTGGTCTTATAATAATGTTGAGTGCATCTTCAAAATCATCATGATCCCTTGATGGAAAAGCCAAAATAAATGTATCTGCTAATAAACTCCATTTTTAGTACTTTCAACTGGAAAATGTTTCTTACTTCTGTATGGATCTTCAGTGCTTTTCTAGCTCTGACTCACCAGTCTGGTTCTCAGCTTTGTGAATTCACTCTTCTTATTTTTTTAAATTGGCCAAATGATCTTTGCAAAAGTTTTTAATCGAGTTTTTCTTACTGACAACTTAGAAGATTGTTGGGAGCAATAAGGGCAGAGTTAGAACAGTCAAATTCAGTTTAATTTCCTATTATTGAAAGAGGCAAGGTGTGGTGGTGTTGGCTGCCTTTGGAAAGAGGTAGGTAAGAGTCAAAAGAAAAATGATTTAGTCTGCTTCTACTGAAAAGCAGAGCCTTTCATTTTCAGTTTCTCTCACAACCCTGTCAACCCCCCATTGCAAGGGCTGCCCTAGGTCACTAGCCTGTCCAAAAGGAGCTCAGCTGGCTGGGCATGGAGCACCCTGAATGTTGTAGCATCTTTTGAGGCTTGCAATAGGCCATGCTCTACAGTGGTTCCAACAGGTATTGTGCCTGTCTGAGGACCAATGCTTCTAAGAGCCCCCATTACTCAGGGTTATGCCTTACTGATGCAGCTTGTAAGCCCCGATTCACAAAGCACTTAAGCACTATTAACGTTAAGGTATGCCTGCACGACAGGTGCTATAGCAGCATAGCAATGGTGCGGCAGCTGTAGAGTAGAGCCTTGTTACAGTGATGGAAGGAGTTTTTCCATTGATGTAATAAATCCAACCCAATGAGAAGCGGTAGCTAGGTTGATGTAAGAATTCTTCCACTGAACTAGCAATGTCTGCACAAGGGTGTACGTCAGCTTACCGGCATCTCTTAGGAGTGTGAATTTTTTCATACCTCTTAGTGACGTAGCTAGGTTGTCCTAAGTGTTGGGTGTCAGTCAGGGCTAACATTTTGAATGTCTACATAGGGATCAAAGCCCCACTGGATGGCTGGCACAGGTCAGCTGACCTGGGCTCGGAGGGCTCAGGCTGTAGAGCTAAAAATTGTTGTGTAGGTGTTGGGGTTCAGATTAGAACCTGAACTCTGGGATGCAGTGCTTGGACTGCTGCCCAAACCCAAATGTCTACACAGCCTGAGCCCCAGTCAGTTGATGCCAGTCAGCCATGGGATTTTTACCCCATGCAGATGTCCTCTAATTAATTGCTGGATCACAGCATTAGTGAATGAATGTTAAACATTAGCTCTATATCACTGAGATAAGATTGTTAATACTCTGAACCTTGGATTTCTCTCCCAATGTTATTTATAACTAGGTCTGTGTGGCTATGCAAAATTTCCCAAAGAGATGTCCACTTCATATGGGACATTTTCTTCTTGTATGTTATGTTTAGCTAAAAATCATAATATATGAAGTGAGCTAGATTGGTCTTTCTCAACTGGTGGATTGTGGGCCCCCACAAGGGGGGGAGTTACACAAAGCAATTGGGTGGGGGAGGGGATTGTGAGGCATTGAAAATCGTATTATAATACTAAAGAAAATTTCCAGAATAATGTCAAGATAGCCAAAACCTTCCAAGTGTGTGAAGCCATATGTAGAATTTTTAGTAATAACTGTAGAATACATTATTTAATGTTTACTTTAATAGTAAATGGAAGGGGGTCAGGATAATTTTTTAATTTGAATAAGGATCACCAACATGAAAAGGTTAAGAAACACTGTATTAGTATCAGAAGAGATTTATAGAAGTTGATTGTTCCTAGCTTTATCTTTTACTGAACCAGTGAATTCATAAACGGATAATTTCTTGGAAATCTGGCTGCTAGTCACTTGGAAGATCTCATAAGATCTTTTAAAAACCTTCTGTGTTCCTTTAACTCTGTAGCTGTATAACAATATAATCAAACAGCTTTGGAGGCTTGTGTGGTCTCCCATCCCATATCTGAAAGGAAATCTAATGACTCTCCGAGATCTAAACATCCCACCAAACACAAAACACAAAAAAGCCTCACTTGATAAATGTGCTTGACTGCAGTCCAGTAACTGACTTCATGTACACTAATTAAAAAATGTAATTCTGAAGATGAGACTAAGTCTGACAAAAATTGACTGAGGGAAAAGATCTGCCTGGAGAAGTTGTGTTATAGCTAGGGATAGTTGAAAAATTAGAAGCAGGTTGTCTGACCAGTATTTGAAACCTGATTCTTTATTAGGTTGAAAAGATAAATAAGGATAATGCTTTTACTTAAGTAAATTCTGAGATTAGACCCTTTTATTTTCCATAATAATTTAAAAGGTAGCTTTTCACAGGTTTAGCCTGAGCACTTCAGCTAAATGTTCAAGGGCTATTCTTGATGTAAAGTCTCTAAGTGTTTTAGGGACACAAACATGATCAAGAAAAACTTGGGTAATGCATAGGCTGTCCAACAGTTGTGTCGACCACTGTTATAAAGAAATCAGCTATTGAAACTAGCAACTTCCACTTTGTAAGACATTTATAGACAAATCCTTAGCAAGGAGAAGAAAGAAACTTTCTTTTTAGGCGGAAATCATGTATCCAATAAAAACAGTGGAATAAAATGTTTACCAGTCTTTTATTTGTAGAATATCAAAGCTCCACAGAGCTACACTTTAACCTATTGACACTTCCCATGCGCCTGCTGTTTATGGCTTAGCAGGATACAAAAGAATTGTATAAAATTCCTGCAGGTGGTCAGCTTGTGCTTTTTAATGTTGTTTTATTAGAAAGGAAGCAATTCTGGGTTGTCACATTTAAGTGCTGGAACAAACAAAAATATGTTAATGTATGTTAACTGCAGCATCATGGTACAGTAATGAAATTAATGTAATGAAACTTATTAAAACACCTCCATATATGGAACTACATTTATGGTTATACATTACCATTTGGGGGCTTTCAGTCTTTATTTTTACTCCTTATACCTTTTAAAAGGGATGGTGACAACTTTAATTTGGTTCAAAATTCAAATTTTGTAAAAAACAAACATTAACAAAACCCTTTGAGCTATTGACATATATCCACAATTTAAAAAGTCAGGCACACAAGTGCTGATAACCAACCAAACAATTCCTCTGCAGTTCTTGAAACTGAAACACTTAGGTACACTAAAACCTGGAAAGTAAAATTAGCTATAAAACAAAAGTGAAACTGATTTATTGCTTTTTATTATCCCTGTTGAGAGAAATGCAAACAAGTAAATAAGGATCAAGGAGTGACAAGTAAATTGGGGAGTGGGAGAATTCTTCCCTCAGTAGAAGCTCTTGTACAATGCTCTGGTAGTGTATAAATCATTAGAGCCTTGAGTTTGGCATGGGGAGAATTCCTACTGGAACAGGCTTTGCAAAGGGCAGCTTACCCATGACTGAAAGGCCCTTGCTGCAAACCCTAAAGTGGGAGAGGGGCTCTTGGGGGCATGAAGATAGGGAACAGAAAGCTGAGCACTGAGTAGATGCCAGGTAGTGCTGCTAATCATAGGCATTTAGGGGCAGTTTGCTGTAGTTCAAGTGGATGCTCAGAGACAGCCCCAAATCAGGAGAGTATAAAGATAGCTTAAAGCCACGTTAGCCACCCCAAGCTCCAAGTTCCATATGGTGTCAAGACCTTACTCTGGACATTTAAATTCATTGTAAGTAATCCAAGTTGTTAATAGTAATCGAGGTGACTATATTTGTTTACAATACATGATTCTGGGAACTCCCTTTGAAGAATCTCCTGTCAATTGCCAATCAGATTTAGGAGCATCAGATTGTATTTGGCCCGAGCGCTGGAGGGTGAATGGGGAAGGATCAACTTGCATACCTCTCACTTGTGTTCCCTATGCAACAGCCAGAAGCAACAGCAGTTCTTTTGTTCAGGGGAGTACAAGGACTGCTTCTTTCAATGGTCCCAGGGCACAAGTCACCCCAGGGCAGGGAAGGAGGAAGAGCCACAAGACATCACTTAATGAAAATTCACCTTGTCACTTTCAACCCTTGTTCACAAAGCATATCGTCCTGTGGTTAAGGCATTAGACTGACTCAAGAGATGTGGCTTCAAATCTTGCGCCTGCCATGGACTTTCTGTGACCTTAGGCAAGTTAGTTAGGCTCACATTTTTAAAGATGTTTATGCACCTAAAGATACTCATATGAATCTAGTGGGATTTTTAGACGTGCCTAGGTACATGACTCTTATTGAGAGTTAGACATTGTGGGTGCTTTTGAAAATCCCACTAGGTGCCTATCTGACCCTCTAGAAATCTGTCTCTGAGTCATTCCGTGCCTCAATTGCCCTATGTAAAATGGGAATAATAATACTCATTTTCTCTCTGCCTTTCCTTTGTCTCTCTTGTCTGGTTAGATCATAAGATTTTGGAGCAGGGGCCATCTCTTACTAAATAATTTATACAGCACTTAACACAGCAGAGCCCCGATCTCTCAATGGGGGCCTCTAAACTGCACTATCATAAAATAATAATTATGAAAGCTAGGAGGTTGATACAGCTATTGTGTAATAAATAGTAGATGCTAAATAATTGTAAAGCTATTGGTAAAATACAGCATTCATGGTAGATGAATAGCATGTTCTCTTTTTTTGACAATTGGCAATTTCAGCTAACATACGGTCCAAGCCACAAGCATCTTTCATAAAAAGATAAATATTATGGTATTTTAGTGTGGAGGAAAAAACCTCACAGCTTTAATATTGTTTGTTTATTCAGCATCTGCTTCCTACCCTTTCAGGATGTATGTAGCACAGAGTGGTATCTAACATTTAACACAATGGAAGAACTAAATAAAAAGGACTTTACATTCTAAATTATAGTTCTCCTTATAGAGAAGTCTGATAAAATTTATAGAAAATAATATTTCTATAGGTGTTTTGAAGCAACATATAGAATTCACTTTTATACAGTGGTTAAAAACATATATTACATTCTATAATTAAAATATTATCTATTGAGCCATATTACGTTTCTGTAGAGCCCTATTGGTTTAACTCTTTCTAAATTTTATAGGCTTTTTTCATAAGAATTAAGACAAAGTAGTATTTGTTGTCTTTCTCTCATTGGGTTGGTTCTCTCCTGGGAAAATTTTTCAGAGATCATTTCAGGTTCACGATAGAAAAAGCTCCATTCTCAAGTAAATAAAGTTTATTGGTATGGCAAGGAAATACAAGGCTTTCCAAAATTAAACATATTTCAGTCATTTAATAATAATATTTCACAGTAACAGTGGATTTCTAAGCCAAGAGCCTGATCTAATACCCACTGATGTCAATGTGACTTGAAAGCCTGTCTCTCACCAACAGAAGGTGGTCCAATAAAAGACAGTACTTCAACCACCTTGTCTCACTGAAGTCAGTATGAGTTTTCTCATTAACTTCATCAGGCTTTGAATCAGGCCCCGCATACCCATTTGATATTATTGGTTTATGCTGGAGAATCACATATTGTGAGGCTATTTCTGCTGCTTTCTCACTTCTTCCAGAATTATGTAATTTGGCTGAACTTCCCATTAACATTTGTTTTTGTTTTTATTCCTCTAGGTTAGATGACATCCTAGTTGGTGCCCCCCTCTTCATGGACCGTGAATTTGAGACTAAGCCTAAGGAAGTAGGGCAGGTTTATCTCTACTTGCAGGAAAGTGCTTTCTACTTTCGAGATGCACAAATACTCTCAGGCACTGAAGTGTTTGGTAGATTCGGCAGTGCCATCGCGCATCTTGGAGATCTCAACCAGGATGGATATAATGGTAATTAATTTATATATTTGCATGTTAGATGTTGCAAACAAATTGCCTGTGTACTGAATATTGTGTACTTCAGGTCTGAAGATGGCTTTCTTCCTGTAGATAACTACAGGAGCTAGAGGATGCTTGTGGAAAAAAGCCAAATAAAGCAATATACATGTTTCTTTTTCTGTAACTCTTCCACTTTTAACATGTAAATATGCTTTTGAAAATGATGAGACTCTCTCTGTCACACACCAAGCTGCAGACAGTGTTACCTAGTGGTTGGAGCAGGGACAAAGGGCAGAGCTGGAGTCATGGTCAAAAGACAAGCTAGCAGTCAAAGCCAGGCGTTATAAATCAGGGGATTCAGAGTTAGGCAGTGACTAGGTCTAGAGCAGAGCGACCAAGGGGTGGAGCGAGGGATGGGGTAGAAGCAGGTCTGGCACAGTTTTGGGCATAGACTGCATTAAGCAGCCAAAGACAAGCTGGCAGTCAAAGCCAGGCGTTATAAATCAGGGGATTCAGAGTTAGGCAGTGACTAGGTCTAGAGCAGAGCGACCAAGGGGTGGAGCGAGGGATGGGGTGGAAGCAGGTCTGGCACAGTTTTGGGCATAGAATGCATTAAGCAGCCGCTGTGCTGCTGTGGGTGCTTAAACGGTGACCTGTTGGCCCTTCTGTCCAGTCAGGGAGCACAGTCACTTAAGCCTGCTCTATACAGCAGGGAAAAAAGCAAAGTACTTAAAATACCTTGTGTATCTCCTTCCGATCGCCTACCGCCTACTTACCGTGGTGTCTTCAGTGCACAGAGTCAGAGAGAAATGCCTGCCCTCCAACGCAGCTCTACTCCTTCTGCAGGGATGATCTTACAAGATCAGCTTCCTGATTGGCTGAGTGGGTCTTCACAGACCCAATCAGTCGATTCGGAAGATCGATCTGATGGTGACGAATTTGCCGCTGTCAGTGAAGACCTTCCCTTAGTGAAGGTTTATTGGGCCTAGCTGCATTGAGTTTCTAGGCAACTGTGCCAGGACCCAGCTGAATGCCTGACACTCTCACAAATCCTAGCAAAGAGGAAATTAAGGGCCAGATCCTGTAAAGCTTACTCACATAAGTGACTCACATTACTCACTGACATCATTGCTAGCGCTGAACATACATTAACACTTTAATATTGTTGTCCCTTTTCAACCAGGATAAACCAGGGAGTCTGAGAGGGGCATGCCATGAAATACATCTCCTCTCCCCATTATCCTCTCCAAGGTGGCAAACACAAATCAAAACCATCCCTTTCAATTGCCACAACCCTGGTCCTGCTTTTTCCTTGTCTTTTGCATCCACTTCCACTTGCCAATACTGACTTTTAAATCCAGTGTGGAAAACCAGACAACCTGCTACAGTGTCTAGATATCATCTGTTCATTTTAATGGATCAGAATCCTTTACAGTGACTTCATTTAGTTTTCTATATTCTAGACAGAATCTGGTGCTGCCATCTTTTTTCTTAACCAGATCTACAGGTAAGGACTGAGGATTGGATCAAAGCTCAGTAATACCTTCCTGATACATTTCCTTAATGGTCTGTAGTGCCTCTTCCCTTCTTGCACCTGGTAGCTGTGAGGTGGCTGTTTAATAGGTCAGATTCCGGCCCCCCCCCCCCCCCTTTCAGTCTTGTGCTGGACCAGTGGACTACAGCCTATGCCTCTGCTAAACCAGGAAACCAACTCCCGATTCCTAACCAGAAAGTGTCTTAGATTGTTCGGTTGTTTCCCAGTTAAGTATATGGCACTATGCTGCAACAGTTCCAATAGAAACTCTGGAAACTTATCTTCTCCTTCTTCCCCCAAGTAGTTTTCTTCAATACCACCATTAACCAGATCCACCAAATTAAATTTTGCAGTCCCTCCTTTCATCACCCCATGTTTTAAAAACAAACAAAGTACCAAAAAACAAACAAAAATTATTTGCTGCTTGTCAGAAACATTCAGCAAACCAACAGGAATCAGTTCTTGTTTCAGATCCACAAGAGCTCTGGCAGCTAGGATAGTCCCTGATTTCATAACAAGGTTCAACCACTCCATCTTTCCTTTGCTGGAAAGCTACCTCAGCCTATGGCTGTTATAATGGCTTCTGCCCCTGGGAATAGGAAAATTTGTTAATTGTAAACCCATTTCCTGTAAACCGTGTATCTTACCTGGGCCATATCTTTAAAGGAAATTTCCACAGATTGAATTTGTAAGACACTTTTCCTGGTATTGAGTACATATTTTCAGCCATAATGAAATCCAGTCCAATTATTAGCTCTTCCACTATTTCAGCCACCCAACTCAAATTTCAAAGGTTTCATCTTCAAACCAATTTCCCAGGTTTTGGACAGGTGCTCTTGCTCCAGTCACCATCTCCATTTGAGACCAATTTCAATTGTTTAGTTTTGGATCACTATTCCGTGGCCTTTTTAGCATGTCTGGTCTAATAACTGTTATATTTGAGGATATGTCAGTTATTCCTGTACACATCACAGATGCTATTCACATTCAATACAGACTCCAGTCACTGTGGTGTAACTGTCCAGATCTAAAAAAAGCCATAATAATAAAAAAAAAACCACTGTAGAGATTATTATTGTTCCTCCAAAAGTTGCCCCATTCAGCTTGGTGTCCTGCCCATTTCCCAAACTGGGGGAGAAGTTTTCGCTAGATACTGAGTCTTGGCCTGCCTTAAATCTATAACAGTCCTTTTTGTGGCCAGTTTTGTCACGGTACCAGCATTTAGTTGAACTGTTCTTTTTAATTTTTGCATTATTGCCGATTTCTCCTGTTTAACAAACCATATATGTCATTTGTCCAATCATTCAATGTGGTTATGAACCACATAAGAATCCCCTTTATCATGCATATTGGAGACAGAGCTGTACTTACAAAGCTCAGGGTGATCACCTCCCATCATCCTCACTCACAGTTGCTTCCTCTTCAGATGAACTGCTGCAAGAAAAGATTCAAATTCTGTAGCAAATCCCACAGCCTCTGAGTGTCTTTGGCCTCCTTTCACTGATCTTCATCTGCAAGTGTACATCCAGTTGTTTATCTATAAATTGGTCCATTGCCAATTTGTTCTGGAAGGCCTCAGTGGTATCTGGATATACCAGGAACACAAGTTTCTGCAGGTCCCCTACCATTTCAGGTGGGGTTTCTTCTTCCCACCCCTTCTAGTCCTGAGCTGTGTCCTGATCCGCTCACATTGATGTCTAGCTCCAAATCACACCTCAAGGACACAAATAAGCACCGCAGGGAGTTTCAACCACAGAGATAAGCTTTTGCCTCTGGGAGTTATGAAGAGGGTAGAAAATTGTTTTAAATGTCTGATCTTATTCAACACCTTTGTTTGGCTCAATTTCGCAACCAGGTGGAGGCCTTTCAGTGATTCTTTGCTTTCGTTCTGGAGCTGAGTTTTTAGTTCCATAAATCCTTGCCTCAGCTCATCTTGCTTGGCAAGCTTCAGATTGGCTAACACTTGCTTGGTCTTGCTATTTTGTGGAGAAACCTGTGGCCAATGGTATGACAATCAGGGTCCAGAAACAATAAGGATGAACAGAAGGGTCTGAGCCCCAGAGCATAAACACTTGAATCAACTGATTATTTCCAGTGTTACTGAGTATAGAAATACGTTGAGTAAGGTCTTTAATGAAAGTTATTAATGTTCTGAACTTGCTGGTCATTACGAGATATGTTTACAGATCGTGGTTATTAATCTGTGTATTTACATATATAAAGAGAATTGTGTTAATAGCCCATACTACAATCTAAAATACACCTTATGCGAGGAAGGGGCACAAAGCCTGGAACAAGGAATAATCCCTTGTCCAACCCAGGAAAAGGCAACAATGGGCCATTAAAGTTAATTAAAACAATGGGATATTCCCACTTTGAATCTCTGTAGTGACTGAAGAAAAAAGTCCTAAAAAATCTTTTTATTTTTATTTTTTTCAAATGGAAATGGTTTGAAGTGAAAGGCATCCAGAAACTGAGGCACAGTTAGTCCATAATCTGTGCTGGGGTTTTCCAGGGCTGAGCCCCAGCACCTCTAGGGTTGGCAGTCTGTAGCCTCAACACCTCTGGCCTTGCCGCATCAAATTATGAAAGTTAAAAAAAAAATTGCTTTAGTCCTGCCACCTCTTTCATTACAAACAAAGCCCCGGAAACAGTTGCTGGTTAGGTACGATCAATGAAATGCTGGATTCCGTCTCTGACAAGGGGGCATGCTGGGAAAAGCGAAAGGTAATTTGTATTAGAAAAGGGATTTTAATCTAATCTGAAAATGGAAAGTCGGTTTTTGCACCCTTGTTTCTTTTCTGTGAAACTTGTGTGTTCATGTCCCCTTACTCGTTCATCTTTGAATCTGCGGTTTTTCTAGTCAATAAAACTTTTGTTTATTTTTATCCAAAGACCATCTCTGTTGTGCAGATGTCATGGAGTGCATATCCCAAAGCCAAAGCAAGCTACTGCCAGGGCTGTGGTTTCACACCTTCAGGGCTGAGAAATCGGGTGGGGGAGGGGGGGAAAGACCGAGAGACTGCTTGTTAACAAGTTGGGTGGATGGACTTTGGGGAGGCTTCAGACTGGATGGACTGTTGGGGTCACCCTGCCAGGACTAACTGGGCTGGTGGAAGACAGGGTGGGACCTGGGGCTTGTGGGCGTGCTACTGTTGGGCTCTGAACCAAACCTGCATGGCATATGGGCACCCTCGGTTACAGAGTAGGTGGTGACAGGACCTCTTATTGGTTTGGGTGATCCCCAAAACATCACAAACGGCAGTCAGGTTGCTGATCACCTCATCAATCTCTATTACCTTTTGAACCTGAATGGGTTTCTCCATTCTGTCCCAGCACTTTGTAGTTGCTGCTTCTCCAATCGAGAGCTCATCCCAGCCTACAATCACATCTGTGCTCTTTCTGTGAAACCTCCAGCTGTTGTTTTAGACCTTGTTTCAAAACCTACTGACCATTTTTTATTACTGCAAGCACCTTCATTATTTGTTCTATTTTGTTTCAAAAAGAATCCCAGCTCACAATCTGTCTTGGAAGCTGTTCACACCAGAATTGCCCCTTTTTGACCCAAATGGCTAGTCAAAGTTTGGGGCCCTGTGGGTGTTCCAGTTGGGAGCAGAAACTGGTGATAGGTATTTCTTTGAAGCAGTTCTGTTTATTTACAAAGAATGTATAAAGAAAGTCCTGTGTATCTGAATGTGGAGGGAATCAAATAACAGGAAATAGCTTCTTTTGCTCATAGTTCAAGAGCAGTCTTTTCAGCCTACACCCCTGACCCAAAAAACCTCTCACCAGGTTTCTTCCAGGGTCATCCACAGGCTTTCAGCTGCTCCTTCAGTCTGTCTTTCTGACTCAGTCTGTTCTTAGGCCTGGTCTACACTAGAAAATTAATTCAATTTCTCTACGTCAATTAGAGCCATGAAAAACCCACACCCCTGATTGGCATTGGTAAAAAGAACTAAGCCTTTGCCTAGATGCTGCTAAATTGATGGAAGATTTCTTCTATCAGCATAGCTACTGCCTGTCAGAGGAAAATTATTTACGATGGGAGAATGCCTTCTCGTGAGCATAGGTGGTGTCTACATTAAGAGCTTCAGCCAGGAAGCTGCAGTGATGCAGCTGTGCTGCTTTAGCATTTTAAGTATAAACAAGCCCTTCATTTCTGTGCATTTTCTTCATCCCACACACCCACCCAGTCAAGCCCCCTCCCAGCTGCTACTGGTTTCTGAGTCTATTGGGCTTTGTGTTAGGTATGGCTCCTTAACTATTTCTTACACCTGATTCAAATGGAGAATTCATTCACACATCAGGCTTAAAGAGGTTTTAACTAAGCTCATAACAATACGGACTGAAATGTAACATGATGTTTTCAGGGCCAGATTAATGCAGGGGCTATAGGGGAGGGAGCCCCTAGCTCCAGCTCCTATGGCCCCTGCCATATCCACCCATCTCAGCGCCCCGCTAAACCCCCACAGCACAGAGAGCCCCTTTCCAGCTGGCACTGGGGGGAAGGGAGCCCTGGGCCAGAGACGCTTCCTCCGCACCCCAGGCTGGCTGGTCTTCCCCAAAGGGTGGGGTGGGCCAGCCCTGTTCACTCTGCTTTGTTCCAGGGGCAGAGCAGGGCAGGGGCCGGGGGCAGAGCCATTTGGCGTGTGGTATAGCTCCAGGGTGGTCTTCCTGGGCTGTGGCCCTGGAGGGCCACATTGGAGGTCATACTGAGCACCAGCTGGCCCCAATCCCGGTCCTGCCCTGGCCCTGGAATGGAACGGAGTGAACAGGGCTGGCTGACCTGTGTCTCTCCCCCTACTCCCTGGGCAGACCAGCTGGCCCAAGGGTGGGGTGGGATGGGATGGGATGGTAGTGCAGACTCTGCTCCCCCTGTGCTGGGCCAGGCAGGGCCCCACCCCCAGCCAGAGGAGGGCCCTGAGGCCCTTTAATCCGGGTCTGGATGATTTTACGAAATGATTCGTTAGAGCATCAGTTTAAAAGAGGTGTTCTGCTTCTTCACCAGTTTTGCAGGTGAACTGATTGAGGTTCAGAGAAGTAGAGCATGTGGCTCACAGTCCCAGGCTGAAGGTGTTATGAGGATCTCTTGTCAAAAGTGCCTAGATGCCTAACCCTCATTGATTTGTGGAAATTGGGCATCTAAGGGCTTTTGCAAATTCCACCAAGTGCCTATTTGCATTTTTTGGTGCCTAAAGACCTTTAAACATCTGTCCCCAAGACCTTCATCCTGTACTCAGACATTATTTTCTTCACGTCCTGGCCAAGGCTTTTAAAAGTGGTTAGTGATTTTGGATTCTAGCTCAGGACATATTAAAGGACCATAATTGTCTGACAGTGGGTATTCTGTCCACTTACAGAAACTTAAGTTAGGCACCCAAGGTCTCTTGTCATTCTGAAAATCTTGGTCCTTTTCTTTTGGAAGATAAACTAAGGCAGTCTACTTTTTCATCATGGCTGTTTCTTTGATTTTTTTGTATCTGCAAAGTAGCAAGGGAGGGGTTGTTACACATAATGAATATTAATTCTAAATAGCATATGGCTTTGCAACAACTAGAAGGATAAATTCACTTTGAGGGATCTGCAGCTTTCATGACCTGCTCCATCTGATTCTCCTGATTTATGTCATTCAGAGAGTCCCTTGAATAGAGTACAGCTTTGTGTTCCCTGTGGAACTCTATGATTCTGTGTTTATCTCCTCTCCAAAATCCTCCTCAGAAAGTTTTTTTGTACTATTTATTTATTTTTATTTGTCACAAAAACAAAGGGGATGTTACCTTGAAAGCGGAAAGGTGTTTTACACACAAACCAAACTGATCTTATGTTGTTATTCCACTTCATTCTCATTTTCCCTTATGCAAGATATAAAGCTAGCTGTTGAACAATGTATTCTTTTGCTATCACTGAATTTTTTTAAGACGGAAAAAAGACAAGCCACAAAGCAGAGCTTCTTAAAGAGCTGCTGTTAATTAATTAGATGACAGAGAAAACAGGGAACATCTCACATCTCTAACTTATGGTTAGTTTAAAGAGATGAATGTAACATTAGCCATTAATTCAGTCTCAGTTGATTAAATCTTGTTGGTTGCCAGGAAAACATGACAAATGAAAATGTGCAATTAATAGATGTATGTTGTCTATCTATTGCAATGTGAAGACCCTTTCATATGAAAATAAACTCATTACAACCATAGGACATAAAAGTTTGAAACATTAAAGCACTATTAAACATCTTTATGTATTTATCTTGAGGTAGAATCTATGCAATAAAGAAAAACTAATGAATCCTCTGGTCTTGTTAACCCACATCATAAGCCGCTGTGGTCTACTCTCCTGGTCAGAATTATTTCTTTCTTTGTTTTAATTTTGTCAACTCTTTTTACTCTATTCCAGACATTGCAATCGGTGCCCCATTCGCAGGAGAAGACAGAAGAGGCAAAGTGCTCATTTACAATGGACACAGGAATGGGTTAAATGCTAACCCTTCGCAGGTTCTCAATGGAGCTTGGGCCTCTCAGTCCATGCCTGCGGGATTTGGTTTTACTCTAAGAGGAGACTCAGACATAGACAAGAATGATTACCCAGGTAGGATTTTTCCATAAGAGAGGGAATTTCACATCTCCATTCTCTGGAAAATGCATCTAAACTGTTCCTTTTGGAAGGCAGAGGTCAAAATTAAGAATAGACCTAGGTTTTCCTGTAGTTCTAGCAATGCTTTCCTGAGAATTTAAAGTCAGACAAAACAAATACTCCCTTTCCTGTCAAGAGACGTCATCAGAAATGCAAGGGCTTAAATAGTTACATTAACATGAAACATGTGAAGTTTACAACAAAAAGTTTAACCCTTATTCCCCACTCAAAATTTGAAGGCACTCATTCCTGCCAAGCTTATAGGTCTGCTTTACGCTGACATTCTTCCTTAATTAGAACCATGTCATGCCATAAGGGAAGAGACTGGGCTGGTTCTGGTGCTAGTTGTTTTTCTTAAAGCTTTGCTTTCCAAATAGCTGCTGAACTATATATTTAGGTTCCTAATTGCTTTTGACCTCATTACAAAAAGCAGAGAGAATGCAAAAAGATTCCTTTCTTTGAGTCACAGATTTTATTTAGGTCTTTTCATGACTTTATTTGCACTCTGTTATACAGATTCTTCCTTTTTCATTTTGTTTTGAATTTTTCTTAACAATTCATAGTTTACTGGCATTTATCAAGACTATGGCACTATTGCATGCTTTTCTTTTTTAGTGGAGTCCTTCCAGCTTGGAGCAGCATTCCAGGACCATATGCTGCCTAAATGCACAATATCCTTTTAATCTGATGCCATTCACTCCCTGTTCTAGGATCAGAACATACAAGACTATACCATTTCCCTGACTGAGACTGAGAAATCTCTCAATGTTTGTAATGTACCCTGTGCAGTGGAATATATAATCTTTGTGTTGTATACTGTTGACCTACAGCACTAATTCCCTCTAATGCTTTCATTTTCTTTTATTCTCTAAAAATATATATATTTTTTAGCTTGTCTTCTTATAGCTAGCAAAGTCAGTGTTGTGGTATTAGGTGCATGATCTTGTAAGCTACATGATCTTGTAAATTGATTCAAAGAAACAAAGAGAGTGTGTTTGACCTTTTTGTTTATTTATTTGAGATAAAGAAGGCCTGAAAGATGTGGGATTTTTTTGTTTGTTTTTTAAGGGGATTTTTTTCTTCTTGGATTTTTTTCTATTAGACATTCAAGTCCTGTCTGCTCTAGAAAATGCTGCTCGAAAGCTGTCTAATGATAACATTACAAGACTCAAATTGGAGAAAGCTGAGCAATTGAGAAGAGGAAGGGCTTTGTAGTCACTGTATTGTAGTCACAATTCTTGTTTTGAATTTTGTGTTCTTAATTCTCATTTAGTTTCAATGACTAATGGGCTTTTTGGATATTATTAAAGTTTCAGCACCAAGAACATGCTCTGAACCATATAAGATGCCCTCCAGCCCAACCAGGGAAAACCAGATATTACATTCCTAGCATTTTTAAGTGCTTTCAGATCTTCTTCTTTAAATAATATAAGGAAGAAGGGTATAGCCCAAATAAAAATAAATGGCCTTCACAAGGCATCTTTAAAGCTGAATGGGGGAAGTTTGGTAGAACCCCTGGATCTTCAATTTACTTGAGACATTTCTTTAGCTTTTCTGTGACTGTCACTTTTGGGTTTGTGCTCCTACCAGAAGAATTCTATTGTGAGATGTGTATAGCATGCGACCATTTGGTTTTTGTTTTGTTGCATGGATGAGTTGTTTGAGAAAATTACTTACGAGCAACTGTGTTTACCATAGGCAACCACTCCCTCAGTCCTACAGTTAGACAGCTAGACTAACAATATTGCAAGCTTCACCTCTCAGAAAATGATTTCGCAAAAAGAGCCGTCGATGCAGCTCTTCTTCCTCAATCCTGAACAATTAAATAGTAGTTCAACTTTAGCCTGAAAATGTCAAGTTGGAGGGGATGTATTTGGTGCCATAAGATTCAAGAGACAAGTCAATCTAATTTATAAAGAGTAACATGTGGAACAGCCATACATATGGCTTTGTAATTGTCACCAGACAATAAATAGGTCAGCCTTTTTAGCTCCTGAGGTAAGCATAGCACTGGTAGAACACTTCTTATTCTTGCGTGTGGTATGTGGACAATAACCTTCTTTTTATAATTAATGTATTCAATAGGGTGGTGTTCTTTCAGATTTTTCTAGCCAAGAAATAGACTAATAAAATGATATTTCCAAAGGATTGCAGGGGATTCATGGTTTAAGGCCAGAAAGGATCAGTAAATCACCTAGTCTGATATTCTGTATATCATGGGCCATCAGATTTCACCTATTTACCTCTGTATTAAGGCTAAAAACTTGTGTTTGACTAGAGCATAATTTGGTACGGTTATTTGGGGAGGGTGGGGGAGCGTTTGTTTTGTTTTGTTTGGCTGAAGCACCTCTTTCAGAAAGGCTTACACCAGTTAATGGTGAATAATTGTGGATAAATCCCCTACACTGCTTTGAAAATCTCAGCCATAATGCTTGAAATTTCCCCATTTAATATCAAAAGGGTTGAATCTTCTTTGCAGAGAGCAAAGATTAGAAATACTCTTTACAAAATCCACCTTTTATTGGTACATACAAGTATACATGGCGTAGATATTAAAGATAACTGTTTTCATAACAAAACAGAACACTACTGAACAGCAACTAATTCATTTTATCCAGTGTGCCCCTGCCCGCCCGCTGACATGTTCAGGGCAGGAGATTTGAAAAAGCTGCAGTCTGGCCGCCGCTCCCAGGCGTCCACGGGCCGGATTCCAGCCCCTGGCAGGCCAGATTCTGGCCCATGGCTTCTACTTCTGGCCCCTGCCTGGCCCCCCCGCCCAGCTGGTGTCAGTAGGGCAGGGCTGTCCTTTGGGGAGTGGCGAGTGGGGCAATTGCCCTGAGTCCTGCAGTTTTGAGGGCCCTGCATTGTCCCGTTATCAGCAATGCAGGGCAGGAGGGCAGAGCCTGGCAACTGGGCTGGGCCCGTCCCACCCCCAGGGTGGAGCAGCCGGCCCAGGGGTGGAGTGGGAGAGCTGAGCCCAGCCTCTAGGCCAGCCCCCCACCCCCTCCCGCTCCTACCACCAGCTGGCCTGTGACTGGCTCCCACCGATGGGCAGCCTTGCATTCTCAGCCGGGGTCAGAGCCTGCTCCCATCTGCAAAGGCATCTCCGGCCAGTCCCTGGGAGGTGCCAGGATCCCTGGGGGCATAGTGGGCCAGCGCATCATGCTCCCCTCCAGCATGGGGTGGCGAGGGCCCCACCTAGGCCAATTGGCCCTGGGCCCACTCCCCCCAAGGGACGGTCCTCCTTTCCCGTGCTGACCCAGCCCCCAGCTGGGCAGTGAGGCTGGCCAGGGAAATATAGGTGCCAGTACGCCCTACTGGAGTGTACCAGCAGAAAAAAAGCCCTGATTTTATCCAAAAATCCTTTTTCCTCCAACACTGTCAGCACAACAGATAGGACTGTTTACCCTGCTTATTAGCAGCTCCTCACAGAATGGCCATCTGTCTTCAGCCACACTGTTACAGATGCTGCCACTGTTAAAGCTAACAGACTGCCACTTTCGACTCTGTTAAAATACTACTGTACCTTGAATAACCTTTCAATAAGGAAAACGATGTTTTTATCACAACAGAGTCTTGTGGCACTTTTAAAGACTAACAGATTTATTTATCGCATGAGCTTTCGTGGGAGAAAATCCCACTTCGTCAGACACTTTGAAGATGGGAAAGTTACAGAATGGGAGGAAATTAAATGCAGGGGAGTGTATGAGACATGAGCCTTGAACTCCACCTCCGACAAAGTGATGCTATCAAAATAATGCTTCTTGTCAAAGGAATACGGGAACAATCTATCACCATGCACAACTACCACCATCTCACAGCAGTCTTGCCTTTTATCTTTGAATAACTTCAAACGTGCCTAGAATTACTCCTTTATCGAAAGGGACAGTTGATAATGCAAGATCTTGTAGGCACAGCCCTGGATTGGAAAAGGTGCAGGAAACACTTCATAGAGCTCTCCGGTGTAGAGGGGAATGTTCAGATGGTTACATCTCTTTACGAGTCTGGCATCCTGGCTGAGTGACACAGGGCAGAGCTTCCTACTGTCAACAGCGCCCAGCTCCAGTAGAGTAACTGGGAAGCAGTCCTAGCCCTCCACTGGTGAGAGGGACTGCAATTTTAGCCAGCCTATGCATGATGAATGCAGAGTTGGGGAGGGCTCTTTACTGCACAGTCACACAAGAATTAGGCAGAACCTAAACCTTAATTTGTAGCCCTAGGAGGCTGGAAAGAGAAAGCAAAATAGAGGGAGAGAATGCTTCAAATGGATTGAAATAGATCAAGCTCCTTCAAACACATTCTATTTGTTTTCAGTAGTACAAAGGAAGTAGTTTCATTATCTGCATTTTATAGATGGGGAAACCGAGGCAGAAGAGAAATTGACTTGCCCAACAGGCCAGTGACAGAGCCTGGTGCCCTGAGTCCCCGTGCTGTGGTCTAGTCCTCTTCAGAGGTAGCAAATCAGCCTGGGTTCTATTGCATGCTCCCATGTGTTTGGCAGTTTGTCATTTGTAGAACTCGGTTCTCCTTTCTTTTATGTCTGACACACCAGACTCTATTCATGTCTATGCCTGCAGCTAAAATATAGTGAAAGACGAAGCTCCTTTTACTATCAAAGGAGACTATTTCTGCTTCCCTAGCTGGTTATTCAGGGGAAGGAATTCAGGCTGCGGACACTCCCTTTCTGCCAGATGAGAAATCAAAAAGTCTTAGGCTTTGTGTGACTGAGAGATTCAATGTATGAGGGATCCAGTATTTGAAGAAAAAAAGCCTGTTGAAGACCTTTCAGTGTCCTCTAGCAGGCTAACTATTTCCCCTTTTTTCCTTCTTCTTCCATTCTCCAAGTCTTGATGGAGTTGGGATCCAGATTCTGATAAGCAAGTGGAAGGAAGGTGTTCTTTATTCACTCCATAGCTGCCAGTAATCAGTGCAGAAGCCAAGTGTTTGTTGGCATGCTGTTTCTCAGCTAATAACTTTATACTCTTTGGCCCCCCCCCCATCCCCCACCACCCAATTTGTTTATCATCTTTACATCTTGTGTTTTTGTAGCTTCTGGATGACAAAACTGGAAAGCAAAAAGAAAGAAAGAATAGACTGAAAGCTAGAGGCTTGACCTCTGTGCTGCCATAGAAAGAAAGCAGAATGAGGTGCAATTAGGTGGGCTGGTCCCTATATAGTAGATGCCCTTGCCCATTCTTTTTGACTAGTTTTCTGGTGGGTGAAGTTACAGAGAGATTCTCACCTCACTTATACTGGTGTATTTCAGCTCCATTGACTTCATTCAATGTAATTACATTGGGATTAACCCAGCCTAGCTCAGAAAGAGAATAGGGGATGTGTGATGGACATGGCTAAAGATGTGAAAAAGACTGTTTTAAAAAAAAATAGATTATGTGCACCTATGACTAAATTAAATGGAGTAAAGTCCTAAGGGGGTTGTGGGTGAGATTTCTGTGCTGTGCTCCGAAGAGATGAGATGCAGCACAGAACTAACAGCCAGCATAGGGGTCGCTAACTAGCTTTAAGCACATTTGTGCGCTGCTGGTCCTGGAGCTGAGGAGGCCCTCGGGGTAATCTAGTAGTCCTGGGCATCATTGTTACAAGAGCACCTCAGGTTGCAATGCTGCTAACAATTTCTGTGTGCTGTGCAATGCTTCTGCTCCATCCTGGCCCTAACCCCACCTGTGGTACGCCCCCTACACTGGGGCTTCTGAGAGAGTCATTAGACAGCTGTCTGCCACAGGACCTGCACCAGGGGAATCCTCCATCACTAGATATGGGGCTTTTAGGATCTTGTGAATCAGTGCCTTCTTCTCAGACTTTCCCTTGTGGCCTCAAGACAGCCCTGCAAGTGACTGTTCATCTCAGTTTCCCATATTGAGTTCCTCAAATAAACTCCATTAAAGCCTTTTATCCAACAGTGCCCCTTCTTCCATAGTCTAATATGTTGACATAAAATAAACTCTAAACAAAAATCCAAATTAAAGTCCAGACAAGTAAAAGTTTCTCTTCATATCCCCAGGAATTCCTTGCTTTGGCAGGCTGCTCCCACACCCACCTGGCTGGAGTATTTTCATTCTGACACCCACAGAGTCTGCACTCTCTCGCTCTCCATCCTCTGACTTTTCAGCTTAAACACGTATTCTCTAGGCAGGGGTCTACTGGTCACTCCAGTGTTTCCTCAGTCTCTGCCACAGCTTCCTTTGGTTGCTATTCCTGCGTCCTCCCTTCCTGCAGCTTCCTACTTTTCTGATGGGGAAGTCACCCAATCTCTGCTCAGAAGTACCTGTTTCATAATAACTAGGTTTAGTCCTTAATGGGGCAAGCCATCTTGTTACCCTTTACTCCACTCCAACCCTTTTATGTGTTGTAAAGGAGCTAGAGCAGGGGTAGGAATTCCACAAAATCCCACCCTCGGTCTGCATTCTGAACTGTGGTTTATTGCTTTTTTTTTTTTTTTTTTTTAAACAGAGTAATTCAGTTTGACAGAAGCAAGAGAAACCCATCCATGTGTTTAATGGAAAAACATTTTGTTTTCCTTAGCTTCTGGGTAACTGTTCAAATTTGGTACCTATGGAGTGCGTAGGATCAGCGATTATGTAGGTAGTGGTGTTGCATGTGTAGCTGGTCTCTCTACAAGCCTAGTTCTACAAGGGTGAAACACTTCAGCAGCAGCCTGCTGCCAGAGCCATTCACTGTGGCAAAGAAAAGCTCTCTGGGAGGAGGCAGCTAGAAGCTCAGCCTTCCCAACTGCCCTCTGCACTGCCTTCCCTCCCTGCCTTCAACCCTCTCTCCTTCCTTCCAGAGTCTTTCCCTGCAATGGGGAAGGGCAGCTTTTCCTTGCTGCAGAAGTCTTTCCTTGCAATGGGAGGTGCTCTGGGAACTGGTGGAGCCTTTCCTCACTGGCCCTGCTGTACCAGTCTTTTCCTGAGGTAGGGAAAGACTCTAGCAGCAGGAAGCTGACCGAGCCTTTCCTGGCTGCTGGAGTCTTTCCTTGCAGCAGGAGAAGGTTCTAACAGCAGGAAGTTGGCAGAGCCTTTCCCAGCTGACTTCCCAATGCCATAGTCTTCCCCTACTGAGAGAGTCTTTCCCTGCAGTGGGGAAAAGGTGCAGCAGCAGGGAGGCAATGGGACACTCTACTGCTAGAAACAGTCGTGCTGACAGGGAGGAACAGCTCGAGTGAGTAGAAAGCAGGTAGGGAATGTACTGTCACACATGCCCAGAGCCTTCAGGTGTTTTAACTCTACTCTCCTAAGCCATGTCTCACTGGCTAGACTGCTATTTAAACCAGTGCTAGATGGACTATGCAGGTACATGCACCACATGGTGCTGAAAGTGGTGTGTAATGTAGACATAGCTTAGTAGAACTCATGCATTTTGAATCTGTTTTCTGTCTTGATGCCATGGCATATGTTGAGGCTGATTATAGCTGAGCAAAAGTTTATGATGAATAACTTAGGCAGCCAGATTGGCCCATTTTCTGCCAGTTGTATATCCTCAAGCAGATTAGGGTATTTTACGATTGTGACAAGTAGCATAATTGGACTCACCTTCCAAACTGGCTCCACTGGACCCTCCTCCTTGTGACTCAGCCCTCCAGCCGAGGACAATCTGTGTTCTCCCCCTTCTGGGGGATCCTGCAGTTCATTCTAGCCACTTCCTACTATGGCTACCATCACTCCAATAACAATCGGGGGATGGATCTGGGCCTGTCCAGTCTCTGGGTGCCAGCCCAGGAGTAGTGTGTGTGGCAGGCTTTTACTGCATCTCCCCCAACTCCTCAATGAATTTCCCTGGCCACTTCCCCCCAGTCCTAGTATCTTAACTGTCCTTGCTCCAGGACATTCAGTTCTGCTGAGTCCCAGCAGCCAGCCACTGCTCTGTCCAGGATGCTGACAGTTCTCCATCTTCAAGCGCCTAGGAGTCACTCCCTTTGCTGTGCTCTGCAGTTCCCTTTTATACTGGCCTCCTGGGCTCTGACTGGCTGCTACACAACCCCTTCCTATTGGCTACCCTTCATGCAGTCTTTCCAGGGGTCCTCTTAACCCTTTCCAGGCCAGTGAGAGGCAAGTGCCCCGTCACATGGCATCTTCAAATTTCATTTTTCATCCAGAACTATTTAAATACTGTTTTAACAATGTCGACTAATGCACAGCATTTCTGTGTGTCTATTCACTATTACATAGATAAATTACATTATTTGAACACTCACATAAGTAATTCTCATTCATCTAGGTAGTCCTTTTGAAGTCAGGGCCTTTTCTACTGAAATTTACCCCAGTTTTATACTGGCATAATTCTATCAGATCTGATTATTCCTTCTAGCTAACCATCTTTAGGCTTTCCTTATTCTGGGTGCAGTTATTACATTTAAAGATTGATTTTATGTATTGCATAAATGATGTCTTTAGAAACATTTAAAAAATGCTATCATAAAGCTCTGGTAATCAGGTGAAATTCTCTCTAAAATTCAATAAACCAGTTTAATCTTATTAAAATATGAGTCTTGAAAGTGCCATCTGCTAAATGCATTAACTTGTACAACAGGAAGAAAATCCTCAAATTTCTTTCTTGAAAGCTGGAATTTTTCATGATATAAAATTTGTGGAACATAACAGCCAATGCCAATAATATCTCAGCATTGTAGTCTAGTGATGATTATATTCTGAAATCAAGTGAAGAGAGTTACAGAAGAAGATAAAAAATGAAAATCTGCATCTGTTTTGATGACAGTTGTTCAGTGTGTGAGTGAGAATGGGGGGGGAGGGATTCTGCAACCAAATGGAGCAAACTAAAGTGCCTATAGCCTTAAGTGATAAACATTAAAAATACTCAAGAAGTGAATAGTTATAGGTGGGGTGAACAAAAATAGTGCATCAGGAAGTTAGGGAAGGGGCTATATTCAGACTGAAGGGGGGACTGGAAGTGGGCCAACCAGATGCAGTTGCTAATATTAAGGGGTTTGCTGTCAGAAGGGCTGAGAGGAGAAAAGAAGTCCCCCCCCCCCCCCCCAAGAATCATTCAGGACCTTGTGAGTGGCTGGTTCAGAAGAAAGTGTTTCACTGATGTAGCCTGGAACAGATCACTTTATGGCCGTTGTTAAAGTAGTAAGAGCTTTGAGGAACCTTTTACTTTGCACTTTTGAGACAGAAGGAAACTGACTGATGGGAATTTAGGTCAGGGTCAGTGAGCCCCAAAAGAGAGAAACAAATCTAGCTTACAAACCTCAGGCTCCACAGGGCTTCTTAGCGAGATGGGATCAATTAAGTGAACAGGAAAGACAAGGAAGCAAGGACAGTCTTCAGGCTTACAATCTTTCACTCTCCATTTTAATAACTTTCCCCTTTATATTGAAACTTTATTCTTACAGGTCCCACAGGCTTCCCAATGGCTACACATATTGACTCATTAAAAGGGAGCTTCTTTTGCTGACAGAATGCACAGAGTTATTTCTTAAACAGTTGGTAAAATACTCATAAAGGGTTAGGAACTGACAGAGCCTAACAGTAAGCTTTCTTATTCTCTGTATCCTGATTTGTAGGACCATGACGAGAGATGATTTAACCTTCAGTTAGCCTACTCCTGGGTGTCTCATGAGCAGAGTCTAGGCCATTTCTGTATAATTTTTCACAACTTCATATTGTATTGCTAATGTTTGGCTACTAACCTCCAAGGTAAGAGATGAGACACCATGCCATAACTTAGGGCTTCTGGATAGACTCAGGCAAACAGGGATTCCCTAAAGCACATCATGTGCTGCTTGATGCTGTTGAATTGCAGAGGATCTTTTCAAAGTTGCTTTGGGCTGGATCTTGCACAGGGTGAAGGCAATGTTACTAGAGGGTGAGTGCCTGCTCAGCTTGGTCCAATCTAAACATCATTTACTGAGGCTATGGATATTGATGAGCAGCCCTGGTTGTCTGCTTTTTCCAGAACTTTAATGCTATATTTATTTCCATAGCATGAATGAAGGCTCATTCAGCTGGTATTTTTAAATTGATGCTAGAGGTGTAATTTCCAGCTCAAGGAGACATACCTATGCTATCTCTGAATGTCATAGGGTGTGCCTGCCCTGTAGCACCCCTCCTCCTGCAGGCACTCCTTGCCTCACTTTCCCATCTCAGGTTCCTTAAGAACTCTTCCAGTCCAAAAGAATGTAAGATAAAATTGCTCTGCTGGGCTGCACTTCATTACATTCAGATAAACTTGAAATTAAGTCTTCCAGGCTCACAGAGTTGCACAGCCCTTCTCCTTGGGATATGTGATTCTCAGTTTTGGCCTTTCTGGCCTGTTGTCTCTCCCTTAGGCTCTTGGTTGCACAACCCTCCTGCTTAGGTCCTGCGGTCTCTGAGAGCTGCTCTCTCTTAGGAGAGCTTTTCTTTCTGTAAGCACCTCCCTGCACCTTAGCCCTGATGGTCTTTTATTGGGCTCTGGTGCTCATTATTCAATTAACTGCCTGCCTAGATAGGCTCATTCCCCTTAAATTAGCTTGGCACTTGTAGCCTTTGCCCACATTTCCCTTAAAGGGGCCAGCAAACCGGTGATACCACTGTACTAGAAGTGTAGACACAGTAGCTCCAGTAGTGGGACAGACTAGCTGTCCCAAGTATGATGCCATCTGAGATCCACTTGGGATATCTAAACCCTCCTGCTGCAGCTCCATGTCTATTTTTAGCATGCTAGCTCAGTTAAAAATTATACCGTCGAGCTCCAGTATAGACATAGCCAGTAACTTCCATTCCTCAGCTTACATCTTTTTAGACTTTGCAGACTAATGGGGAAAGAGATGCTGGTGAAGGTGTCAGCTCACCTTGCTGAGCCTTATGTGCCTTTCTCTTCCGTGTGTGATTGCTGTTTGGGTATCTGTTTGCCCTGCACTCCCAGGAAAGGATTAAGAGAGCCCTTGGAAAGGCAGCCAATTGGAATATGCTGCTCGGCAGCCGTTCAGGGCCCAGGAGGTTGGCATATAGGGAGCAAGAAAGCATAGCCAGGGCAGTACCTTCCAGGAGCTCAAAGGCGGTGAGTGGTCAGAAACCTGGACAAAGCTTTGCAGGGTGATAAGTTCTAGAGGAGTAGCCATGTTAGTCTGTATGTATCAAAAACAACAAAAGTCCTGTGGCACCTTAAAGAATAACAAATTTCTTTGGACATAAGCTTTCGTGGGCTGCAACCCACTTTGTCAGCTGCCGTTTTCATGGGTTGCAGCCCACGGAAGCATATGCCTGAAGAAATTTGTTAGTCTTTAAGGTGTGACAAGACTTTTGTTGTTTCTGGACAAGGCAGTGGCTGACTGCTTGGGCTGAGCAGAGCCCAAGCCCACAAAGCAAGGGGGGCTGAGGTACTGGGGCTGCAGGGAAGTGGCCCAGGAAAAGCTACAGAGAAGTTGAGGGAGAAGCAGCGAAAGGCTGCTGCACCTAGGATCCATGGGCCAGGACCTGGAGTAGTGGGTGGGCCCTGTCCCTCCGCAAGCCTCTGATTGCTGTAGCAAAGCAGGCAGGACTGCAGTGGCTACCAAGGGACCAGGGCCAGCCTTAGCAGTGGGCAAGCTAGGCAGCCGCCTAGGGCCGCCGATTTTAGGGGCCGCCAAATTTCCCCTGGGGAAAGGGGTCCAGCAAAGCTGCAGACTCAGGCAGAACGCTTGTTCCGCCCTGTCCTGCTGCGGCCAGGCTGGGCAGAGGATCGGGGAAGGGGCCGCGGGGGTTTGGGGAGGTGAGAGTCAGGTGGGAAAGGGGCCGCAGAGGAGAGGGGGGCAGAGGATCGGGGAAGGGGCCGCAGGGGGGGAGGAGCAGGGAAGGGGGCGTGAACGCTTTGGGGGGGTGCCAAAAATAAGTTTGCCTAGGGCTGCCAACGGTCTAAGGCCGACCCTGCAAGAGACAGAGCCTAGAACAGACTGCAGCATTTCCCTGGAAGGTGGGAGCACAGACTGAGACTCAGGTAGAGGACTAAGTCACGAGAGCGACAGGCATGAGATACCACAGAGAGAGGTGTCTGCTTGGGCTGAGAGTTGATTCCCCAGATAACCAGCAGGAGGCACCAAGGTGGGGTGTCATACCATGCTGTGGTGTCTGTTGATCATCATGTCCTGTAGCTCATTAAATGAGCTTTCCTCTCTTTACCATAGCAGGTCTTGCAGAATTAAGCCCTTTATTTTCAACGAAAGGAAAATCAGTCATGAGAGTAACTGATTCTAGGATTGTTTAATTTCCTCAGTACTCTTTGAATTATTCCCCTGCATCTTTACCTAAGTTTATGTAAGAGGAGCTTGTGTCAGGGATAAGGTATGTGAATCCCTCCAGTTTGAGTTTGTCATCTAAACTGAAGGGTTCTGTTTATTAATTTAGATGCAACATATAGATCCAAGGAGTCACTGAATCATAACCCACTCACTGTCCAAACAGATTTAAACAAGGTTTGGGATTTTGGTGTACAGAATGCTTGTCTTGGCAAACACATCATTAAAAGTACTTTTAACTTTTTATTGAAGATACAGAAAAGAAGAAAAACAATTAAAGCATCTGAAATGCAAAGTATTAAATAACACTTTCATTTTAACTATGTCCCTTGTTGCCTTTCCCTTTAGCTGGACAGAGTTTTTGAAAGGAAAAAAAACCCTATTTGACAGTCTTGTAGATGATATCAAAGATGGTAATAACTATCCATCTGAGGATACGAGAAGAAGTTAGTTGAGAGGGCCTAGAACTGCCATGATTGCTGTGTTAAGGTCTGATCCTGTTACTTAGAAGCCAAAACACACACAAAAAGGGATAGAAAACGAAGCTTCTGTGTCTGGTGTTGGCTTGCACTTGCAACCTCATTGCTGGAAAAACACACGTCTTATCAGCCATGCTGAGACCTGGAAGACTTGTACCAGCATTGGGCTGTATAGGGCATTGGTTTTAGTTGCTTCTTTCTGGTCACAGGCTCACAATAGTATTGCAAAATATATTGTCTTAACCAGCTAATCCAGATTTTTATTAAACAGAAGGCAAAACGAGAGAGAGAGAGAGAAATTTTAAAAAGGTGAGGAAAGAAAAGGCCACATGGGGGCTGGGGGTGAGAGACAGGGAAGGAGAGGGGGAAATGAAGTCGCACACCTCAGGTCGGGCTGAGATTAAGGGAAGCCAGTGGAGATGGCATTGTCATCTGGGACCCTCTGTATGCCCAGTCTGGTCACGATATCTCTCAGCAGTAGGATGAATACAATCTGGGATCCCAAGGGACAACAGAGATTGCAGCTATGATAATAAAACTCACTTCAGACAGCTGCTGCTTCTGCTAATTTTTCCCAAAAGTCTTTTTTTTTTTGTAAGAACCTGGAAAGGGAGTACTGGGTGAAATAGACCATTCTCTGATTATTTTGACCACCAATTGGCCTCACTTCCGACACACTAGTTTTGGTTCACTGATTTCCAGTCCTCTGCTCCTCTTGTTTCCCAGTCATCATCTTAACATAGTCCAGGAGTGGTATCAGTAAATCTGTTTTTATTATTTCAGTTTTTCTGTCTCCTTACATCGTAAACAATTTTATACAACAGATCATTGTGGAAATTCATGAATTTCCACTGATTTCTTATAGCTTATCTTACAGTTAGGGTAAATTTGTAGGCTCAATTATCACAAAAATTCTCCGAGGAGGCCCCCCTTGAAATTCCATTCGGATCAATTGAAGCTTGTTTCTCGGCTTATGGCACAATGGGGTTCTAGGGCACTTTTGTCCTATAGTTCACTCAACTTGTGACTGCAACAAGGCAGGGCCCTTTTCTTCCACATTACCACTGAGTGGATGCACAGGATCCTACTCTCAGAAATCTTTTATTTGTCAGAAAGGCAGCAGCCATTTCAGGTGAATCTATGATTCTATGATCTTCTCCAAGAAACAATACAGACAAAGTGGCCATCTTGCTGCCCTTATAAAGCCTGTGTGGAAAAGGTTCATCAGTTTTCCTGAAAACATGAAATGGTGGGAAAGGGTGAAAGCCACTAGGTATCCCCTTCAGAAACACCAAATGAAGGATTGGGTGTCCCAGGTCCTGAAAGGATGTGAAAACCAAGGGAGAAGGCAGACAGGACATTTTGGATCCTAAAGAAAGGGAAAATGGTAAATGTTAAACTAACAATGTGCTGAATTCCCTTCTTAATCTGGCTATTATGGATATTCAGCAAGTACTGATAAAGCTGCAGAAGATTTTAATACTTACCCTTGTAGGTTACATTTATATATCTTGGAAAGAATCCCATCTGCATAAAACGCCTACTTTGTATCTACAGGAATGAGACTCCATTGCATTTGTAAATAAATGTACAATGTTGCTTAGGTAGGACCCAATATTGAAGCCAGGTCTATACTGGCAGCAAAATTCAGCAGCAGTTGACAGGAGTTACACAAGCTATGCAGAGTAGTTTGCATAACTCCTGTCAACTTCCGAACTCCCCTTCAGTGTAGCGTCTTCACTGCGCTGCGCCAGTGGGAAATGCATTCCAGTCAACACAGTGCTATGCCACTTGAGGAGGCAGTTCTATTAAGTCGCTCTCCAGATCAATTTAGCAGGTCTTAACTGGCCTCTTAGTCGATCTGGAAAGATCAATCTGATGGTGGTACATTTACTGCCGTCATTGTAGACGTGGCCTGAGTGTCCTTCGTTCCCAATGGGCATGCTTCTTCTCCCACTTATTTAAATGGGAACAGTCCATAGGGAGCTGAGGCTATTCAGCAATTTACAAGATGGGAACAGATAGATAACTTGTCAGTGATTGTTTCTTCTCTTCATATGTAGAACTTCCTTTCTCATGCATGGGCATTACTTGTGGGTTTGCAGTGGATTTCAATTTTGGAAGTTGAAATCAAATTGGAAGTTCTCTGGTTCCTCATTGGTATTTCCTATTAGTGATTCATAGATGATTGGGTTTTTTTTAGATTAGTGCCATAGTGACTTGCCTCTGTGACAAAGAAAACAAACCCTAACTAATGTAATTGGTGCGGTTCCAGCTTCCAAATGTTTTTCTTCAGGCTTCATTTGGGAGAGATTCTGACAGTTAGTTAAGATTACTTTTTTTGCTATGGAAATTCCAATTGCCTTGTCAAACATTTATTTTTTCAGTTAGTAACCTTTGCATCAGTGATATTTCATACGTAACAATAAAAAAAGCAAGTAATGAAGACAACATTCATCTATTTTTAGGAGAAGAAAGTTGCCAGACTTCAGATAATTTGGACATCGTGCATGTATGTTTCACTGAAATGATTAATGGCTTTTCCTTTACATAACACACAATAAACTTATAAACTACTGCTCATAAATGACGCTGACATTATGCATGTTCAGAACTATCACTTAGCTAATGAAGGGCTTGGACCAGCTCCCGTTAGTGTTGAAAACGCTCTTTCCAATGAGTGCTGTTGGATTAGACTCTAAATAACAGTGAAACAGAGTACAGTGGAACTATTGCATTATAATAGACTGACTATAGTTGTAGTGGAATTCTATAGTGGAATTCCAATACATTATTGTGTGTGAATACACAGTGACATCATAGAATCACAGAAGATTAGGGCTGCAAGGGACATGAAGAGGTCATCTAGTCCAGCCCTCTGCTGAAAGCAGGACCAAGCCCCAAAACATCATTGCAAATAGGGCTTTGTCAATCTGGGCCTTAAAAACCTCTAAGGATTGCAATTTCACCACCTCTCTAGGTAACCCATGCCAGTGCTTCATCACCGTCCTAGTGAAAAAAATCTTCCTAATATCCAAACTAGACTTCCCCCATCTCTACTAAAGACCATTGCTCCTTGTTCTGTCATCTGCCACCACTGAGAACAGCCTAGCCCCATCTTCCCTGGAGCCCCCACTTAGATAGTTGAAGGCTGCCATGAAATCTCCCCTCACTCTTCTCTTCTGAAGACTAAACAAGCCTGATTCCGACAGAATTTCCTCCTAAGTCATATGTCCCAGTCCCCTAATAATTTATGTTGCTTTCCACTGAATTATTTCCAATTTATCTACATCCTTCTTGTCTTGGGTGGCCCAAAACTGGATGTAGAAGTGGCCTCACCAGTGCCAAATAGAGGGGAATAATCACTTTCCCTCAATCTACTGGCAACTAATACACCCCAATATGCAGTTAGCCATTTTAGCAACAAGGCACATTGTTGACTGATATGCAACTTTTTGTCCACTCTAACCCACAGGTCCTTTTCTGCAGTACTGCTGCTTAGCCAGTTGGTCCCCAGCTTGTAGCAGTGCATGGGATTCTTCCATCCTAAGGGGACTCTGCACTTTGTCCTTGTTGAACCTCATGGGATTTCTTTTGGTGCAATCCTCCAATTATTCTAAATCACTTTGTATCCTATCCCTACCCTCCAGCATCTTTACCTCTCCCCCAAGCTAAGTATCAAGCACAAACTTGCTGAGGGAGTAATCCATCCCGTCATGGAGATCATTAATGAAGTGTTGAACAGAATCAGCCCCAGGAGCGACCCTTGTGCACACTGCTTGATGCTGGCTGCCAACTAGACATCAAGCTGTTGATCACTACCCATTGAGATGGATAATCTATCCAGCTTCCTATCCACCTTATAGTCTACTCATCCAACCTATACTACGTTAACTTACCAGCAGGAATACTGTGGGAAATCCTATCAAAAGCTTTGCTAAAGTCAAGGCATATCACATCCATCACTTTCCCCACATCCCGAGAGCCAGTCTGTTAGTTAGTTAGTAAGTTAGTTAGTTAGTTAGTTAGTTAGTTAGTCTGAAGAAAGCCTCATGTACCTCAACCCCCTCGTCAGTTAGTCTATACTCTATAGCAGGCCCCACCCCCCATGACATCACCCTTGTTGCTCTCGCTTCTAAACGTAACCGAATCATCTTGACTTAAACATCTTTATTATCCTTTATTTTAGGTTGTATATGTCACCAGTAACACAAAAGATCTCTTACCGTTTGCTTATTTACTCTAATTCCTCTGTTCCCAATTAAATAACCATGTTTTTTTAAGTTCTTTGGTCATGTTGGGGTAGATTCTCCCCTGCAGCTAAACTCTGCTTAATGTAGGCTATGAGGGGCTGCTCAAGGAATTAGTGGCAGCTTCAAAACCATTGCAGAATGAAGACAATCCAGAATCATAGGTACCGCCTCAAATGGGGCCATCTTGGCCTTGCTAAGATGGTATGGCCTCACTCCTTTGCTGCAGCTCTTGCCCTGTGTGAATTGGTAGGTGCTGGAGCCCTCACACAAGCTGTTGGTTAAGATGGTGTGGGCCTACCACCAATCATTTTTAGAAAAACTGGCCCTCATCCTTCTGTAGACCACCATTCCTTGTCTTCAAATGGGTTGCATGGATGTGTGTGGGGTTTTTTTTTGGGGGGGGGGGAAGAGTAGAGTAGCCCCCACATACCTGTGTAGAGGACTCAGCATGTGTACTCCCCTTTCATCTTCACTCCAGGAGATCCATGAAGAGATTGAGGTGCTGAGGCCTTCCACTCACAGATTGATCTGTTCAGATTGAAATGGTGTGGGTGCAGCTCTCCAGAGCAGTGGGGTCTTAGATTTAACACCCCTGTTTATGAGCAGCTGTTCATCTCTCTCAGAGCCATTGTTTTAAGGTATGCCTATTCTTAAACCACTGTACCTACAGAGCTTCAGCTGCTCCCTGTAGTACTTCAACATAGACATTAACCATGCAAGGAAAGAAGTTCTTGGCATAGATAATCCACCTTCTGGAGAGGTGGTAATAGGTTGACAAAAAATTCTTCCATTGACCTAGTACTGGGTTAGGTCAGCATAGCTATGTCACTCAGGGGTGTGGAACTGTCACACCTCTAAGAGACATAGCCATGCTGATGTAAGTTTTGGTAGACCAGCCCTCGGTTTTATCAGATTCAGGCAGACATTATTTCATCTTTCACCATTTCAAACTTTTCTTTGCAGTCACGAAAGCTAGAGGCATCTTTCTTATGGAAGCTGAGATTCTGAAATCAGATCCTCTAAGTCAAGCCACAGCTTTATAGTCTATAAGGGACCTCACACTGGCAGATAAGTTTCACAGAGCCCCCATTTTACTTGTCTTTTTACTATCTCTTTGGGACTAGCAAGATGTTTCTTTCCCATATTTCTTTTGCAGAAATAAATAATTAAATCCATTTGGATTACTGTGAGAGTCAGGAAGCCTAGCTGGAGGAAAGCTGTCAGGAGAGTTTTTAACCACATGGGGTATTGTCTTATGACAGCTCACAATATCTTAACCAAGGCAGTAAACTTCTCTTCTGGTTCTAGTTACTCAGGTCTTGAGTCTATTGAGAGTTGTCTGAGAGAGCCATTATTGCAAAGAGTTCCCAAGGGGAGAAACAGCCTACTCATTCTCCCTGTGATGTACCCTCCATTTAAGCATACTTTTCAGTGAGCCACTGGAATTCCAACAATGTACACCCTCTATGAGGAGAATGTCCAAGGCCTGGCTTATGCTGCCAGTGGCCATTGACAGAAGATATGCAAGCTACATAAGTGTCTTCACTGTGCTGTGTTGACAAGAAATGCCCTTTGGTCGATGCAGCCATGTTCTTTCTGGATGGGTAGATTTACAGTGTCAGCCTCAGAGCATTTCCAGAACTAATTTTGCCTGTTCAGTCGATCCTACTGTATCAATCCGTGCAGCCTCAGGCAGTGTTAACTTATCCCAAGAGTGCATGACAGAGACATATATCACTCAATAGAGAACCTGTAAGTTGGTTTTACACATTATTTGTGCACTGATTTAACTAAATTAACATAACTTCCTGGGGTGTATCACTGCTGGGTCTTTTAAAGCACTGACACCTTCACCCAGTAAATTAAACAATGATATGATTATAATTTAAGCTATAAAATTTACTCTCGACATAGATGGGTAAAAAATATAGTAATACCTAAACTGACAAACATACTAGTCAACAAGTAAATCAGGGTGGTATCAGAGATCACCGGGGAAAAATGATTTACACTACATTAATTTAAACTGATGTGAGATTGTCCACACAAAGGGTTGCATCTATTTGACCCATTTTTGTGACAGACAGGATGGTTCGGGGTAAAATATGTTGATTTAATGAAATATTTTTTTCCCTTCCAAGACAAACTGGTGAGAAGTGAGGTTGCAACATGGATGACCTTGTGCTATATAGACTGGTACAGAACAAATGCTAATAAATGTGAAATCTTTTTCTTGCTATCTTCTCGTAGCCCAGAAAGTATGAATTAACTCATTTGTTTTGTTACTGTATTTTTAAAATAAATAAATTGTGCTACAAAACTGTGCTGGAGGTTAGCAAAAAGTTCTTACAAAGTTGTTTTGTCTTTTCCAGATTTAATAGTAGGTGCATTTGGAGTTGGAAAAGTAGCTGTTTACAGGTGTGTGGTAAATTTTATGGAATTTTTGTTCTGTCGCTTAATCAGGAGATCCTCAAGCAATCTTATTTCATATTTCTGTGTTACTTTGTATTGTATGTAAATAAATGATAGATTATAGTATATTCTTAGCAGCAAATGCTATAGTGTTAGAAGTCCCTCTTCTCACATGCTCATCATTCTCTATTATTGTTGAAACTGCCTATCTCAGTCTCAATCCAATGAACAAGTTTTTGTAAATTTGTTGAAATCTTTCAACCAACTTTGTTAGGCCAGGGGAGGAAAATGACACTTTTCTTGTTTAAAAAAATTGTAACCATCCTTTTTTGAATGAAGTTGAGTCCCAAATGGCTGAAAATGAAAGCTTGAAATGTTGCAGGTAAATAGTCTTTAGTGAGAGGGAATTAAAAAAGCCATGTCACTGAAAAGTTATTTTCTATCATGGCTTAGGGCACCTTCTGATAATTTTAGATTTTCCTGTAGCATTGTCCATTTAGTGACACTAAGGTGTGAACTAGCTGGAAGGCGAAAGGACTGCTACTCTCAGGCTGATGTCAAGACCATTTCTCTGAGGTATGTTTTAATGGAACACATAACAAAATAGCTCTCTCTTTTTATAAACCCACCTAAAATGCACAATCAGGAGTAAAATCACAAGCAGTGTTTCTCAGCCTTTTTCAGGTCATGACACACTTGGCAGCATGTCACGAGCCTACAGGACACACTAGCCCACCCCACCCCAAGCCAAATCCAGCCATCTCCCTGGCTCTCCATGACACACTTACCACTGTGTGGTGACGCAGTAATGTGGCCCGACACGGTGCATCTACACTTGTAAATTAAGTCAACTTAAGCAGGCTTAAGTCAACTTAATTTACTCTGCGTCTACACTGGAGTTTCCTTAAGTCGATTTAAGCTGCTCCTTAAGTCGACTTAAGGAAAAATTAAGTCGACTTAATAAGATCTCGTTTTAAGTTGACTTACTGCCTAAGTCAACTTTATTAAGTGAACTTAAGCCAGTGTAGACGTGGCTTAGCCCTAAGTCGACTTAAAGGGTCCCCAGGGCTCCCCCAGTGACCTCCCTGCCAGGGTGCCTAGCACAGCCAGAGCCTGGTGTGCCCACCCACAGGACAGGACACAGCCTTGCCCACCCTGCTCCTGTACCCTGCCCCTGTCCCTGTCCTGCTCAGCCCCCATGTACCCTGGTACAATGGGGAAGATGCTGAGCTCTCTGGCACTTTTGGAGGGGTGTTTTTCTGTTTTTAACTCTGTTGTAGTGTGGTAGTTTCCCTCCTCTGGAAGGGAAACAGTTAAAAGCCCTTTGGAAAGGACAGTCAATAGGAGCTGGTGGCTGGGGAACCAATCAGGGTTACAGAGCCCTGTATATAAGCAGGCTGTAGCCCCAGCTCTTGACAGTCTCCCTCTAGGAGGGAGGAGAGATAGTGTGTGGGAGACCTGGCTGTGGGAGGTAGGACCAGGAACAGTGAACTGCAAACTGCCAGGGTTCAGAAGGAATGCCAATCCTTATACAAGGAAAAGCTACCTGGGGAGGTGTGAATAATGGCCCGAGGGACCTGTTAAACTGTGGACTGAACTGGAGTGAGGGTCAAGGCGGCGCTCAGTTGAGGTGCATAGAGTCCCTGGGCCGGGGCCTGGAGAAGTGGGCAGGCCCGGGTCCATCCCTCCTCCCCTGGACCACCAGTGGGCAGTGAATGGACTCGTGGTGGCCACTGAGGTAGAGTGGGCCTGCCTGGACTGGACTTTACCCCAGAAGGGGGGAACTGAGAGGACTCAGCCAGAGGGCTGAGGTCCAGTATGTGAACAGACGGAGCACAGGCCACTGGACAAGGCTACCACTTGAGCAATTCCCTAGTAACATCAGCAGGAGGTATCAGTCCAGTGAGTAATGTGCTGGGAGATGTCTACATCTGGTATAAAGTACTCTACATTATAGGTTAGCTAATTAATCACCAGCTGTTACTCAAAGGTACACATGTATATTTTTTTTATCACTGCAGCCATATATAGCCGTTTCAGCTGCTTCCACTATTAACATTATTCCTAGCTTCCAAAGTCAAATGGCTCAAGATCTGTCATTTAGGGTGCAGTCTGGCTGATTTAAGATATTTCCTAAAACCTTCTGTTTTAGCCAAATCACATCCCCTTTTCAGAGAGAGTCAAACACAAATGCAAAAGACAGCCAATATGAAGATGCCCCTTTTTTTAATCATAGTAGGAAGATGAGAGATAAAACAACTACAAAAAGGCTGCTGTCAGCTCCACAAATGCGGAGACAAGTCCAGGTTTCAGAGTCTTCAGGGCAGAATTTGGCTCTGTGTGGACATTTTGACGTCACCCAGGCACACAGTGTTTGCTTGATAGATATGGTTATACATATCTGGTCTTTGCACAGTCATGTCTATGTGTCTATGTGTACTGTAAATTCAAGTTCCTGTTTTAGTGATTTGTCCTGGCAGCTTGTAAGTTTTGTGAAGAGCTGTCAAAAATACCGAGCTGTGGGCAAAAGAAGTTGCACTTTCTGTCCAGACAGATTTCTTATTTCTTCAGGAAAGTGAATAGCAGCAATGAAACTCCTGCCCCCCTGAGGCACCCTCTATTTACAGTTACCTTTAAAACAATTTTATATTAAAAGAAGAAATGTTCCATTTGCAGTCACGTACCTCTCTTTCTTTGCCTAGTAACTTATTCCTGCTGTGTGTGTTGACCTTTGTGTCTCTCCCTCATATGTAGAGCAAGGCCTGTTGTGACAGTGGATGCTCAGCTTATGCTGTACCCAATGATTATAAATCCAGACAATAAAACTTGTCACCTACCTAACTCTACAATTATGGTGGCCTGGTAAGTCATTGATAAGACAAGAAATCTTTCTCTTCTTACTGTTTCTTGCAGACATCGTCTAGTGCTTGGTGCAGTGCTTGGATGCGATAGTAATGAGTGTTGTATTAGAACCTACAAAGAGTAGAATCAAATTATTTTCCCTTGTTTCATAAACAACTGAAATGTAGTAGTCAAGCACCCAATCCTGTGAAATGCTGAGCAGCAACATCTCCTTGTGCAATTGAGAATGCTCAACATTTCATGGGATCATGCCCTAAATTCAAATGCAGTGACTGAGAAGGTGGAACATAAATCAGGTTGGCTGGAAAAGATCCAATTACAAAAGTGAATCCTTACCCTGTTTGGTAAGTATTAAGTTATTCACTGAAGATGTACAAGATATTGAGTTGACACTAAATCTTCAGTGCTCTGTTGATTTAATGTGCTGCCATTTTTTGGTTCAGCCCGTTTTATATGATGAAGGAAAACACTCATCCATTTGAGGAAGGGACAGAATGCCTTGCTTTGCATTCCTGTAGCTGTTTCTGACCATCTTGGGAACAAAGTTCTATAGGAAATTCTATCCAGTTCTCTTTGGCCCGCGGGAAGCTTGCTTTGATGCAGTCTTTCAAGGTAGCATGGTGTAGTAAAAGAAAATGAAATGGAGAAAACAGAACAGGAGCTCTCAGAAAAGGCTTGCTTATTCAACCCAAACAGTGAATGCTTAAAGACTGGCATTATTGTGTTTTGCCACTTTAGAAACATTCACTATCAACGTGGGAAATGTAATCTTTCTTCATTACTCATCATGTTCTTCATTTGTTCATCCTAAGGTGAATGATGCACCAAACTCAAAGAAACATGGCACACTTTTATTGTAAACATTGAGCTATAGACCATATGTTCTTTTTAAAAAACATAGATTTAATTAATCCTCTTGGAAAAGGTTCTTCTTGTATTAATATACGTTTCTATACGTGTCTTAAGAGCAGTAAGATAAAGCAATCTCATACCAGCAAATGGATACAGGAAACTAGAGCTGGCTGGAATTTTTCCACCAGAACATTCTTCTGTCAGAAAATCCTGATTTGTTGACAGGGAAACGTTTTGCAGAAATGTGTTGCCTTCAATGAAAATTCATTTAGAAAGAAATTTTGCTAAAAAGTGTTTCAAAAAGTTCTGACTTTTTCAGAATGTAACATTTCAATTTGCCTGTTTCTGGAACAGAAGAAATTATGAAACTGTAAAATTCCACCAAAATAAAAATCTGGTTCCTGCACAGCTCTCTAGGAAACATTAAAAATGTTTTTGTTATGGGTCACATTCCAATTTCAATGTATTATTTGGAGAAGAGAATGTACTAGGTGGATAAAGTTATTCTTTTAAAACTTACTCTTTTTATTAGAATAATCTGAAAAGAGTTTTTAGTTTATATCTACAAGAATTTAAAACATAATGTAAGTGTCTTAGTAGAAGGATTATTACTTTTCTGGCTATTGTAATATGCATTTCCCTAATGGTTCAGTTCCTACTATACAAAGTAAATTAATTCAGCCTCCCAAAATGATTGAAGAGCAGCTGTTGATTTTCCATGCTGTAATTTTTCTTTCTCGTTGATATAACCTTGTATTCTGCATATGAAAACAATTAGTAGGGAAACTCCAACAGGCAAATAATTCCTCCATCCCATGGGATAGATTTCTGTATCTCTTAGCCAGCTGTGCAACTTGTGTGAAATGCCTTCTGATTGACATTTCAGAATTAGAAGAATGAAAGGAAACCATCCTACCAAAAAAGTTTCAGGAAGTCTAAAAAGATTTGGATTACTGTACACTTTCCATTATTAGGAAAATATTGTTTTAGTCATCATCTAAGATTATAAAACTAAAGCATAGGGCAAAATGCCATAAACACGTGCAATTTCTTTTTTATACCATGAGCAAAATTCTTTGGGCTTTGTCCTGGTCTTTAGACTTATGCATGTCTTACTTTATTAGCATGGTATTTGAGAGCGTGCATGCATGTTTGTGTGTGTGAGGGGGGGAGAGAGAAAGAGAGAAAGAATAGGGCATCTACTAAAGCCGAGGAGAATATAACAAAATTCTCTTCACTCAAAATTAGAGTTCAGAAAATTATGACAAATTTGCCACAACTTTCTGAAATTCAGAACTATTCCACAAAATGTCCAGTAGAAGCTTTTTACTACCTAGATGTTTGTGAAAAATCAGTAAGACAGTTTCTATAATTAAAGAAAATTACACTTTTGAATTTTTGAAGGTATAGAATAGGAGTCCCAAAACTATATATACAGTATGTTAAGCACGACACTAGGAGCCAGGGAGACCTGAGTTCGGTTTTTACTGCTGTCTCTTCTGTTGCACCCATCACAGTGATATCTGGGCACCTATTGGCCTGATTGCTGTTTTGTATTTTAATAACACTTTATGAATGATATTTAGTTAGGACTCACAATATCTGTATAAAGTAGGCAAATATTACTGTTCCCATTTTAGAAACAAGGGAACAGAACGGTTAACTGACCTACCTACAGCTACACAGCCAGAAGGTTTCAGAACCAGGATTAGAACTCATGGTCTATTTTTATGACTATTGCTTTTGAATATCTCCGTTTCTGAGTGCCTAATCTGGGGGATTTTGAAGCATCCTAATTTTCAGAAGTGCTGACCATCCACCTTCTCTAAATCCACCAAACTACACTAATCTCTCAGGCCAGCACTTTACCGTTTCTAAACGTCCATTGCCTACTCTGTAAAATAGGGTGATTTTTTTTGCCAAAAAAAAATGCAATATTTTAATGATAATTTATCATTATCAAAACCACTATTGAAATTGTTTATTGAAGATTTTCAGTAAACCTGGTTTTCAGTAAATGAAATATGTCTATAAATCTTTTAATAAAAGTGGCAATTTATGGAGAAAAAAACAAAAATTGGGTCAGTTTTGTATAATGAAAACAACCCTAACATTTTTCAGGGGAGTTGTTTTGAGGGAGGAAGAGTTAATAGCAGTTGATCATTTCTAGTGCTAAGTACTTGCTACTCCTATCCATTTAAATGATGTGATCAGTTGCCTAGAAAATATGAATTTCAGCATTAAAACCTTTGGTTGGAGTGACTTGAATGTAGATTGCTGTGGTTTTGTGGATTAGTCAGGGGGTAATGATTTTTACCATGGCAACTTGAAAATATACGTCATACTGGAGCTTCTCAAATTCATCACTTTAAGTGGTCTTTATGTGTATTTTCTACACAGAAATTGCTAACTCTTACGTGCATACAATGAACAGTTCACCAAAATGAGGGATATCTGCCTCTGCTGCTCAGCTGTGGATGTTTATGGACTAGCTGGCAAGGTTTCAGTTGTGAGCAGAATCGGAGTCTATACTATCAAATCTTTAAATACATTTCCTTTGTGTTGAATGATTTATTAACAGTAAATAAGTATATTAGGAACTGACAGTCATTTTTGTTTATCGCATTATGGCATGTCCCTAACCAAATTCTTTATGCAGTACATATCTCCACATCTCCAAACCAAAATCAGTTTTTTTCTGTTACCAAGTACAGTTCAGGAGGGCTAGATAAAACTGGAATTTCCCTTCCATGGAAAATTCTGATCTTTTGAGGGGGAAAAAAACTAAAATCTCAAAATATTCCACAAAATGAAAATTCAAAAAATGTTCAAGTCATGACTACTGATTCATTTTGTTTTGACTTTTATATAATCTTATTCCATGAACATAATCTAGTCCCATGAATTTTACTTAGACTAAAAGACTAGAGACAGTCTAAAACAGACTAAGAATAGAACAGTTTAGAATTATATTGAAACAGTAATTAAAGGCTAAGAACATTTTGTAATTTAATCAAAGTCCCTATTCTGTTTTTGTAAATACAGCAAATCATTGTGCATTTCATATGACAGATCAGTTACTCAGTCTGTAAGTAAAACCCTAGACTCATTCTTTCCTTCCATAGAGAACAGAACCAAGAAGGAAACATATATATACAAGACTTGTACCTTTGCAGTTCTGCCAGTTAACTGCATCCTCCCCTCTGAGAAACTGGCTGGCAAGACTATGAAGGTACAGGTTGAGTCCCCCAACACCCCTACTGAGCAGAGAAAATGTAGATTAATCAAAATCAAAATGTTTGGTGGGAACTTTGTTTTATTTAGATGGTGTCGTTTCATTTTGTTGTTTTGCCTTTATAATCTGTTACAATAGTAAATGGAATATACTACAAAATGTAATATATAAATATATTTAAATTAATATTTTAATAGACTATAAAAGTCTACATGAATTTAAATGGTTAAAACATTTCAATACTATCACAATGGAACAAGAAATTCAAAACTATTTGTTTGACATTTTTCATGGAAAATTTTGTCAAAATTGACACATTCCTACAAAACATTTCTATTTCAATGAAATTCCATCTTCCAGCAGAACAGTATTCTTTCAAAAAAATTTTTACAGTCCAGTGTTTCCTCACTCTGGAATTCATAACCTACATCCTCTATCTTTGATAGACCACGCTTTGAGTCTCCAGGCTCCACACATACTATCTTTCCAAGGGATAGATATCAGCTAGGCATTGAGTCATGAGGCCAAATCAGTGTATCATAAATAACATTTAGAGATATTCACAAAGTCAAATATTCAACTGGTACAAAAGACATAAGTGTATATACAAAGATTCATTAGATTGTGTTTACATCCCAATTCAAGGCAAAGAACTTATAATGAAACAATTAGAGAGATGCAATTGCTTGTATCATATCTCACCATCACTTTTTTATTCTTGTAATATTCAGTTGCATTAGAATTAAAATACACAGGTGTGTTTTTTACATCAGATTGAAGTGTGTAGGTTTCTTTCAAGCAAATTGTTCTGTTGTCTTAAGGTTTTAAGGAAAAACCTTGTTGTCTGTTCAACTCATGGGCTTCATTTTGTAACCACCAATGTTTCTCTTCTGGTAATAGCAGTGTTAGACATTGTAGGGAAGATTAGGCACTGGTGTTCTTATCTCCATGTCATCCAGTTCTATTGAGGCAAGACTGATGATACCGGCAAGGCCATATAGTCAAAGGACAAAAATGCCATTTCCAGTTCTTTTCCTTTAATTGTTCAAAATTATCTTGCTTCCAGAGTAATCTCAATACCAACTGGTATTTGCAAGAAGTTTGAAAGTTGAACTCATTCCATTTTTCCATAGAGCTCTAATCAACCTTGCAGATTTCAGAAAACCTTCTAACTCCAATCCTGCTTAACTGTTGTAACTCTCTCAACTTCAGCAATTATAAAATCTGTTATTTTTAGCTTTTCCCACGTTTTACAAACATAGTGTTGCCTATAGTACAAATGAGCCCATTTAAACACTACACAATTTACTTTAAACATAATACTACTTTGAATATAGTTAACTTACCACCAATCTAATGGTGTTTATGACTAAGCTGTGTGATCTCATTGGAAATATTTCTACACTAAATGTTCCCAGGGCCAAATTTATGGCCATTTATGATTTCACAGTTGTTATTATGCTGCACACCAGCTGGATCAGTCTGTTTCTAAAGCACAGCTCACTAGGACTTGAGCTAAAGTAGTTCACATCTGCTGGGCTAGCACTTCAGGGGCCTGTAATGTGCAGTTCCAATTCCATCCAGAAGGGGTCCTGTTCTTCCTGGAAGAGAAGGATAAGCCTTGATTTTTACGGCCATCTAACTAATCTCAGTCATGTGAAGTGCATGATGATCTGATGGGTTTATGATAACAGAATAGGATATGGATTAAACTACAATGTTCCCAATCTATATTTAATATATCGTGATAGTTCTTGACTCTTTTAAATGCATTAAAATGGTATTGTTTCAATAATTACTTTTTTATTTAAACTGCAAACAGCATGATGTATTTTAAAGTAGTTTTATATAAGTCCTGCTTGAAAAATATAAATTTCCTAGTTCTAAAGGGACACCTTAATCTTAAACGTCAATTAGTCTGAGTGAAATGTATCCCCTTGAGTGTGGGCAGTGCATTTTTGGGTCAGCTAGGGAAAGGGATTCTGCAGTATGAGAGTACACTGTGGTGGCTTTATACACAGCATGCTGTCTGATGCAATAGCAGAGCTACACCACCAGGAGCATTGAGAGGGCAGAGCCAAGATTCTGCGTACTCCTGCTTTTACCCACTTGAGTAGAACAGCTCCACAAGTCTGAGTCCCCTCTTGTGTAGCTACCTGTTATGCAGATAGCTGGCACAGGGATATAAGAGAGCCCTTTGTGCCCCCTTACTTTCCTGCATGGTTGTCCTAACTATGCCACAATTTGTCCTATAAGGGCTGATGACTAAACTCTTTGCTTATCAGTCTAACAATGTATATATTCTCCATTTAATGCCTGCTCTACACTGTCCCGCATATTAAGAAATGGTCAATTATTCATTTCTAAGTAGTAATTCTAGGGGAAATGTAAATAGGTCCAAATTTGCAGTTTTTCAGGGGAATTGGAATCAACACTTCTAATAACTTCTGGAGCCTATGGTGAAGTCTTGTTTAATGGATATGAAGCAAATTGTTTGCCCTGAAGGAAGATGTTGAGTAAGGTCATGTGAGTTCTATGAATTCCAGATGTGGCACGTTTTTATTATACTTTTCAGACGAAGCTGATACACAGTTATAAAAGTGCCCCAGGACTCAATATGATTAGAGGTTATTGTAGAGGTAACATTACTAGTTTTGAACTGATTGCATGAGCATGTTGGTGCACATGGTAACATTAGTATAGTATTTAAAAGCAATGACCAGTTCAGGAATGTTTGGAATTTATGCAATTTGTTGTCATCGTCTAATGTGAAATGTGCCAGTTTTGTAGCTCTCAGGCTGACCAACACTGCGTAGAAAGATTCTAATAGTCTCTAAAAATAATTAGTAATTAGGAATATTTACAAATTTTAATGTGCCATGCTGCAATCCTTACTGAAATGAGTTCTCCCATTACTCACTATGGGTGTGTCTACACTGGCAACTTAGGTCGACTTAAGGACACTTACGTCGACCTACACAAAGCAGCATCCACACTGGGCTTTTATTAAGTTGGCTTAAGCTCTTCCTTAAGTTGACTTAATAACAGCTTAAGTCGACTTAATAATACCACCTCTGAAAGTCGACTTAAGCCTTAAGTTGACTTCTTAAGTTAATTTGAAGCCAGTGTGAACAGGGAATAGCGCTAAGTCGACCTTATTAAGTCGACTTAACTTTACAAGTGTAGACATAGCCTAAGGGACTCCATGTGGGGAGTAAAGGTTTGTAGAATTGTGTCTTTAGTACACAGTGTCAAGAAACCTAACAGTGATACAGCTGTCCCACAGCAGCTACGCTCCTGTAAGGTCTCTCCCGTATAACTGCTCCATGCCAACAGGAGAGAGGTCTCCTGCCACCATAATTAACCAGCCCCAGCAAGCGGCCCTAGCTATGTCGGCAGGAGAGCATCTCCCACAACATAGCACTGTCCACACTGGCTCTTCTGGCAGTAAAACATAGTTGGTCAAGAGTGTATTTTTTCACACCACTGACAGACAAAAGTGTTACCCACAAAAGTGCTAGTATAGACGTAGCTTTAAACATCAATAGCATGTTATTAAATATGGGTTTCCAACTGTGTCTATTAGCAGGAAATCCTGTCTTTCTAATAGCATTAACTTTGTTATAATGGTTTAACAGATCATCAGTGGTTATTTGTGAAAGCTTCTGAATGTTATTTCATTAAACATTTATATGTTGTCTTATGGAATAAAACATCTTGGTAAAATGAAACTTTTCCACAAACATTAATAAATTCTATGCTTTCATCTTTACAGATGTTGCTTAGACAAAAATAATGAGTTTATTAAAGAAAATACATGCACTAGAATTTGCTAAAATAAAGTGCTGGTAGCCTATATAATTATAGAAGGCTTTCTCTTTTAATTTTTCAGAATAAGTAAGTATCAGTGACATGGCATTTAGAGAAAAGAAAGTGAGCAGTTTTAAATATATAATTTAGGTGGCTATGTGATGAAGTTTGTGCATATGATTATTTTTAGTGACATGTTGGCTGTTATGTACAGAGTTTGTCACGGGATTTGAAAACACATCAGAAATAAAACTATTAGCATACAACATCAGTGCATTTATGTAATAAATAACAAACATTGAAAAATTAATTTCTCTCACTTTTTATTTTAGGGGGTGATCTAACAGACAACTATAGCAAAGTTTAAAATAGAAACAGAAAACTTTTTGACCTGATCTCTAATTCATTGTGTACTAAAAAAGTTGTATTAAAGTATGTGGGTGAATTCCTGACCCACTGAAGTAAATGGGAGTAAAAGTGGAATCAGGATTTCATTCTTTGGGGGGTTGGGGGTTGGTATGTAGGGAGTACAGGATTGAGAGCTGTGTGCATGCACAGATGCTTTTTTAAAAAAATATTTCTTATTTCATAAGAAACTAAAATAGGACTGTGTACAGACTGCTTGATAGAGAGCTAGTTTGACAGACTGCTGAATTGGGTTGGGGCAATTAATACTCTGTAACAAGTTTTAAGAATGGGGAAAGGAGGAACTGGAAATAATAGAATCAGTGACAGTACGGAGCTCTATCTGTTGATAATTATTTTTTCCTTGTTGCTTTTTATAGTTTTACTGTAAGAATCTGTGTGGCTTTTGAAGGTCAAAGTATTTCAGATCAGATAGGTAAGAAAGATTTATATACCTATGAATATATTTTAAGCCCACTGATTTAAGTTGGATATTTTGACTGCATTCAAGGAACACAGCATTGGGTCCTTTATAAGTAAGGTTTGGTTTGGTTTGGTTTGGTTTGGTGTATTTAAACTGAATAAGCTTTATCCAATTTCCCAAATAAAAACAAGAATGTGACTATTTTGTAATGCTCTTAAAAGATAGAATCCTGGGAAAAAGAAATTGTGTACAGTACATTTAGACTCTGAAAATCAAGTTACACAGGTTAATTCAAATTATACATATTCTGTAATTTGGATCAGTGTATAGTGTGCCATAATCTAGCAACCCATTTTGAAATGTAGGCTTTGATTATTTTTACTGGAAAGAGTTTGTTATTGACTTTAGCTATAATTTTGTTCACTGTTTTTTCTTTCCATATTAAATATTTAATTTACTTACATTTTATAGCACTGCAAGCTGAATTGCAATTAGATTCATTGAAACAGAAAGGAGCTGTTAAAAGGACCCTCTTCTTTGATTACCATCAATCACATCATTTCTTCCCTATTGTGATAGAAAGACAGAAACAGCTCCATTGCCGGGACTTTGTTGTTTATCTCCGAGTAAGTTGTTTAAAATATTCTTGGCTGCCATCTCATAGTTTTAGGATTATGGGAAGAATAAAAGAAATAGAATAATACAGGAAAATGCCAGTCACATTGTTAATCTCAGAAATATGATCAAAAAGGAAGAGCTCTTTTCATGGACATCCTATCACAAAATTAGAGGTGACAAAGATCTATACGGTTGCCTTGCCTATTTCTTTGCCAGTGAAAGATTGTTCCATAGAAATCTTTTGTATAGTTGAGTTCAAAGAATGGGGCTTCCCTTGGAAGAGAAGACCTCAGGTCATAAATTTTACTATCAGGAAGTTTTTCTTGCAGTTCTGCCTATTTTTTCCCTTTCCTAAAGCATGTATGTACTGTGTAAATCACTTATTGATCTATAATAAGAATACTGCATTAAAATATTAAATTTAATATTTCACTTTTCATTATCTTTTTCAAAAGGATGCCATCAAGCAGATTAGAGCTAAAATGTAGGATTTAAAAAATATATCTATATATAATTAGACCTAGAAATGTTGTTAGAAATATTTTCAAGAAACAAAATTATTTGGATGTAAACAGTTGCAGACAATGCATTGATGGCGTTTTAGTGCATGGGAACAAAACACTGAAACTCATTTGAAAGTAGCTATAAAACAGGAAGACTTGGGCAAATCAGCCTAGCTCTTTGTGTTCCAGTTTCTTCACCCATGAAATTAGCATGATAATGGTTACCTATCTTTATAAAGCACTTCGAGATCTACAAAGGAAAATCGTGATAAAGTAATAATGATAATAGTGACATCATCCTCCTTTCCTACCATGAACCCCTCTTTTCTTTATTTAATGGATCTAGAATCTTAAATAGCTAATATTAAGCATATATCTTCTTACCCCACTTCCCCTATGAGAGAAAGGGAGTTAGCTGAGAAACCCACCACATCTATTTTATGCAGAATCCTTGGAAGAACCGTAGCAGCCTCCTAGGCACATTTCCACCACATCCCTGTAGCTAAGAAATATATAGAGGCCCTCTAGAGCATTGCTTTAAACCTTTGTTCAACATCACTGTGTAGTTTGGAGATCAGATTTAGCAAAGCTCTCATTAAGTTTTTCACCTCTCCTCAGACAACTTCCAAGAGGACTTCTGCTCCCCAGTCTCTGAGTGTTGCACTGCGGAGTATATTTACGAAGGAAAAAGATTACTGTCACTCAGCTGTAGTTAGAAATGCTTAATACACTGTCTGGGCAGGCATTAAGGTCAACCTGGAAAGGCAGAGGAAGATGAGATGAGGATAAGAAGGATTTTGGCAGTATATAAGGGAATGCGTAGGCAGTAACAACAATGTAGTTTTACCAAGGCTGATGTGTATAATCCTTGGTTATGGAACAAACCTTCACAGATCCACATGTGCCCTCCCTCCATTCCTGACAGGAGGTCAAGAACTGATGAGAGTTTTAGATACAGCCTCATTCTAGGCTACTGCTTTGAAAAAGTTCTGAGTCTACGCAGCTCAGCAAATTACTTCCAGAGTGTGGGTCTGTGGAGGCAATGTGTTTTGTGTACACTGGTTACAGCTGAGTAGCTTCACTTTCCTAACTATTCCACATTATCAAAAGATGTCTTCATGCATTTCAAAGAATCACTGTTTTGTTCCTTCAGCAGAGACAAAGCATTGAATTTGCAGCCATTATCATTTTGCCATTAGCAACCATTTTAAAGTGTTATTTTTATTATGTGATTATCTTTCACAGGATGAAACAGAATTTCGAGATAAATTATCTCCAATCAGCATTAGTTTGAATTACAGCTTGGATGAATCCACTTTTATAGAGGGCCTAGCTGTGAAACCAATACTGAACTATTACCAAGAAAGCACTGTTAGCGAGCAGGTATGGACCTTGCATGCCGTATGTTCTGTATATAAATATATTATCTGTTAAATCTTCCTTAAAACAGCATATTGAGTTCCCAGAAGTTATGTAATAAGGGTTTAATTCAGAATGTGTCTTTAATGGGAATGGTGTACCATACATCTTGCAGAACTACATTCTTGTTCAGAGTTTTGATTGCATTGTAGAGCATGTAAGCCAAGTTACAGTGGGAAATAACTTGAAAGATTCAAATATTCATATCATACAAACCATTACATACATAGTCATTGAGACTCCTCATATGGGCAAAGGCTTGCAGAAGTAACCCCTTCATTTTTGGTATTCCTACTAATAATCAAGACAAGGAAGTGACTTGAATTTTTTTAGAAAAAAACTCTAATATGACTGGTGCATGTTTTGAACATCACAGGCTTACATTCTGGTGGATTGCGGAGAGGACAACATGTGCATTCCTGATTTGAAAATGTCAGCCACACCGTAAGTTTAAACAAATAAACTTGTGTGCTACACCTAACAGAATACAGGTGTTCATTAAAACAGCTCAGAAGAAAACACAGATACTTCTAAGTGCTTTAACTACTAGATAAAATGTGAAAGTCAGATCATTTATTGCCTACATCAGTGACTTCTTACTGATGCCAAGTCTCAGGTTTCCTGGTTCTGTCTATTCTCCCTCTTCCTCTCAGGGCCAGAGAGAAATAAATCCTGCATGTGGCTATTTTTGTCTGTATATCTGTCCCAAACATTCACTGTATTCAACATTAATATAGAAACATACAACTGAACAGCTCTCTCTCCGCCCCTTCATATCAGTAGATAATATGACTTTATGTTGCGAAGGGCTTTTCACTTTATTTGTTGTTATGGCCCAATTTTTTTGTGTGCTTGGCACTTCATTTTCAATGTCATAATTTAGTTAAGTCAAAAAAATCTGGGGACACAAGTTCTCAACCTGGCAAGGGAGTCTGTGACGCAAACGGGTTATAAGTCAGAGGCAGCAAGAATTATAGCAGTATAATGGGTTTGGAGTTGTGCTGTCAAGGAACTGAAAAAGGCCATGATAGGCAAGAAGCAATGTGGAGCCATTGTGTGTCTTGGACAAGGTTGTGCAAATAATCAATTCTTTTTGAGCCACTGGCCAAACAAAAACATTTTTTTTAATTGTTCAGTTTGAACCTAAAGGAAAACTGTTCAGTTTTCTTGGTGAAACAGAAAGTCAAAAGTCTTTCTTCTGAATCAGGAAGAATGGGGATTCAAATCCAGGACTTCTCAGACTTCTAGCCATGGAGCAAAAGGCTATAAATAGAGGTGCTACCACTTCTTTCTTCTGTGATTTGTGAATAGCGCCAAAATCACCTTGTGAATCTAGCCCTGGCATTTTTTTTGTTTTGGGGGCTGAAACTATTTTGGAAATTCATGTCAATTTCATGAACAGTTTTGGCTGACCTGAAACTTCAGTTTTTGGTGAATAAACTACTAATTGTAAAAATTTTGCCCAGCTCCAGTCTCAGTGGAACTCAGGAGATATGCTGGTATTGAGGGCTGAAATCCTTTCTCATTCCATCGGGGGAAAAAGGGCAAAAAGGAGAGCTGAAATCCTGCTGTACTTTCTTCACTCCAAGGGAGTATTCATGGGGGATCCTCATGGAATTTAGTCTCCTACATCAGATATTCCTGTGTAGTTAGGATTAATCAAGGCTTTGGAGTTTAATACAATTTACTTTCCAGATTCTGTTGTAATTTACTTTTACTGTCCACAGTGACACATGTATTTTCCCTGCCCCTTCCTCATCTATTTATACTTCACTCCATTTTTCAGAATTTGCAACTCTTTCCTGGAGCTTCTCCATGGGATTATTTTTGTATTAAATTTCATACTGAGTAGCTGATTGAGCCTGCAATTGGAAGGCTGGTGGGTTTTTTTGTTTTGTTTTGGTTTGGTTTTTTGTAAATAGCTACATATACATATAGATGCTAGGAGAGCAAATGAACCATGTAGTTTGATTAATTGTGCATGTTTATAATTCAGTTAATTATGGATTTTCAAAATTCATGATAAGATGAATGTTTTTATAGAGATAAAGATCAACTAATAATTGGAGAAGAAAACTGTGTCATGCTCATCATAAACCTAAGGAATGATGGGGATGGGGCCTATGAAGCTGAGCTTCATATAAAGATCCCACCTGAAGCAGATTACACGGGTGTTGAACGAAACCAGAAGGTAATCATACTGGGGTATTCTTTGTTTAAAGAAAAAGGATTTGCACAGTTAAAGCATTCTGTGTATTCTGGATGAGGTAAGATAAGAGATTGGTGGCTTTAATCAGAGACCAAAATAGTACAAATCTTTTCAAAAGTCTATGTACATTCAGATCAGTTGTTTTACCTTAGGTAATGTCTATACTTACAGTGATGTATATGGTAAATACACTGCAGTCCCCTGGTCCAGCTAAGCATGGGCATAGATGGTGAGGCACTGCTAAGGTGAGTGGAGTAACGCCATGCCAGAACCTTAGGGTTTGTAACCTACAGAGCTCTCTATGGCTGCGTCTACACTGGGAGCTTAGGTTGACTTAAGGATGCTTCAGTCAACCTAAACTACTCCACGTCCACACTACTGGGCTTTTATTAAGTCAACGTAAGCGTTTCCTTAAGTCGACATAAGAACGGCTTCAGTTGACGTAATAACTCCTGCTTTACGGTCGACTTAAGCGTTGAGTCAACCTTATTAAGTCGACTTAAGCCTGTGTGGATGGGAGTAGCCCTAAGTCGACCTAATTGGCCGGAGGATGGGCTGGGGAGAAGGGAGCCGTAGCTCCCTGTGGGGCTCCCCAGGTGGGGCTCCAGTGGCAAGAGATTCCCACACCACCCTGGCCGGGGCTCCAGCGGCGATTCGCCGCTGCCCAGGGCTCTACCCGCATGGGCTTGCTGGCTAACCATGCGGCAAGGGGAGCCCCAGTGGTGAGGGAAAACCCGCCACCCCAGGGCTCCAGCTGCGTCGGCTTGCCAGTTTCCCGCGCAGCAAAGGGAAACCCTGCGGTGAGGGAAACTGCCACCCCAGGGTTCCAGCCCCGCATGGCAGGAGAGCCCCAGCGATGAAAAGCCCTCGCCACTGGGGCTCCCCTTGACACGCAGGAAGCTGGCAAGCCCACGCTGCTGGAGGCCCGGGGCGGCAGAGGTTTCCCTTGCTGCTAGGGCTCCCCAGGTTTCCCGCCACTGGAGCCTGGGCCAGGGCAGGGGAGAGGGGAGGGAATCCTTTGCCGCTGGAGCCCCGTCCATCTTCCTTCTTCCCAGGAGCCGGCTCCCTTGTCCCCAGGAGCTACGGCTCCCCGTTGATCTAGCCAGTCGACTTAAGCGTCTGGTGTAGACTCTCTAAGTCGACTTAACAGAGTCAACTTAATTTTGTAAGTGTAGACATAGCCTATGTGCCCAAGCAGTAGCTCCCATGGCTACACTGCTAAAAATAGTGTAATTTCCCACTGCTTCCAGCACAAAGAAAGACTCCAGAAGTGGGAAAGAAATGGGGAAAGTCACAACTCTCCATTGCTGGAGGCTTTCTCTGCTGCAAGATCTGCCCAGAAGCATCATGTGCCTCTTGAATTTAGAGAAGCTGGCTTCCCCATGAGACCCTACTTACACACTCTTTTATCTCCTACCCACACTATGCTCCACCCCTGCTCCACCCCAAACCCCTCTCCTACTCTGCCTTCTCCCACAGAGGTCCTGCCCACAGTCCACCTCCCTGCCTGCTCCAGTCCCTGCCAATGCTTGGCCCCTCCTTTGAGGACCCTTGCCTGCACTGCTTATTCCTCTTGACTGCCCCCCTCCTGCACTCTTGCTCCCATCCCTGCTCCGCCCCATCCCCATAACCCCTCCACCCACTGCTTGCTCCTGTTGGGAGGAAAAGGTAGAGTGAGGGTGAGGGCCAAGCAGGCGTGGAGGTGAGGGCAGAGACTGAGCAGGAGTTTTGAGCATCTGTTTGAGGAGGATTAGCCTCCCGAAGCCTCTTATACCCACTGCCCATATTGCTGCCGCAGCCTTGCTCCACCACAGGGAAAATCTCCAGCAGCAGGAAAAGGCTCTGGTGGAGGAAGGCAGCAGAGAAAGGGTCTGGTCATAACCTGCTTTTCACTGATGGTGATGTGTAGCTCCATGTATGCTACATGTGGCTGCCAGTGTAGTCAAAGCCTTATCTAAATGCCAAGAAGCATGAATTCATAGGTTATGTTAACATTTAGAGAGAGGCTCTTTGAAGAAGCTTGTCCAGCTGATCTGTACTGTAATTATTTAGACCCCAGTCCATCCATTTTTGTTCTTTTAATCAGAGCTCACTTATTCAGTGCAGGACAGTAAGAATATATCATCTTATCTGCACATAAATCTTTTAAGCTGTTGGAACATTAATTTTAATTTGACTGTCTGGAATGTAACACACAGAAATGCCTGGGAATCAGAGGGGAGTAAATTTCCTTTCTAGCAACAAATGTTAAATGAGGTGAAAATAATCTACAGTATATTTCTTTATTCTTCTTCTGCCAATCTACTTTACAATTGGACTGAAAGTTGTAATAGAATAAACTCAGTTAAAAAACTGATGAGAAAGAAAGTGAAGATATAATTGAAGATTATATTGTTAGAAATTAAAAGAGAATTCCACCCCATTCATTTACTTAAAAAAAGCTTCCACGACCCCTTGCTACTTAGTGCATTTTTCTTTTCCTGCTCTCTCACAGTAACTTTCTAACTTTTTTTTACTGATGTACAGGAAAGAAGTGGTGTTTCTCATAATCTGTCTGAGCTATTTACTTGGTTGCTCTCAAGAAGCAGTAAACCAATCTTGATGACATGAGGGGTGGGTATTCTTAAGGCCACAGAAGTTAATCAGAACCTTTCCATTGAGATCAGTGGGATTTGCAGATGTTCTTCTGATTAGAACTTGTGGGGAAAAATTCACACACCCCTTTTTTAGATGAAAAATGCTTTTTTGTCAAAATTTCATCAGAATCTCTCAGGTTTTTGTAACAAAAATATTAACATCACCCTCCAAACATAGTGTGATTTCAACTACTGTAAAATTAATTTTTGTTGGTCAAAAGTTTTAATTTTCTTTGAATTTTTTTTGTGGGAAGTAAAATATATTTCATGATCAGTTCTGCTTCTGAATATAAATACAGCTTTAATGAGGCTATCTTAATTTTTCCCTACATTTGCACACCCATGCTCTGTGCACTAGAACAGACTGATTAGCCCTGCCTTGACATCTCTTAATGAAAACCCTTATTCAGATAGAGGGGTTGCTATTTATGTCTCTCGCTCTCTCTTATACAGCATTAAATTTTATATAGCAGATTGAATTTCTGTAAACTTTTCATATAGTACTAAAAGCAAACCAATCACTTCTATTTTAGAACTGTAAAAAAAGTATACTGTTGAAAACTTTATTGTGGATCACAATTAAAAACTAGAAACCCCAACCCAAAGTGTCTGTGTGACAGATAAATGGATATTATACTACTTGCCAATGTTATAAAAAAATGTATGTGGCATTTAATAAGAAATGGATTGTTGTTCTCTATTTTCAGCTGCTTTTCTGTGCTACCACAGTCTTCCAAAACTGTTGAAGTCCTGATAAAGATGAATATACAGTCTCTGTCATTTAAAAAAAAACCAACTAAATGGAAAAATGAATGGATTAAAATATTCACTCTGTAAACCCCTAGCAGTCCTTTACACAGTTTCCTTTCCATTCTCTTTGCACTCTACCTCTCTGTCAATATAGAAAGAGGAAGGTTGCCAAAAGAGAAGTGTTTATAGCCATTGTAATCATGTTATTTCCCAAATGGTCCTACTTTCAGGTACATCAGGTCCATATGTTAAAAGACTGATCCAATGCGTATGCTTACGGTATAAAAGAGTGCTTCCATTTTCATTCTATTCATAAATACAGTTTAAGTAGCTTAATGTGATGGATAGGCCTTTCGTTTGTTGTGCACAGCGTTAACTTTCAGCATATCTGACTTTATCAAAACAACTTGCAATCTGGCACCCAAGGTACACTCAGCTATGGAAACATAACTCTCTTGGTTTGTAAGCTCATTAGGGAAGAAGCCATGGGGGAAATCCTGGACCAGGGCCGGCCTTAGTGGTGGGCAAACTAGGCAGCCTCCTAGGGCCGCCGATTTTAGGGGCTGCCAAATTTCCCCCAGGGGAAAGAGGCCCAGCAAAGCTGCATATTTGGGCGGAACACTTGTTCCGCCCTGTCCTGCTGCGGCCAGGCTGGGGAGTTTCAAATCTCCTGCCCTGAGCATGCTCCGACAGAGCGTGCTCAGGGTGGGAGCAACCTGGCTCAGGAGTGGCTCTGCTGGCCACCACTGCAGCTCCAGGCCTCCGGCCAGGTAATGGGGGCTGGGAAGGGGCCACGAGGGGCCAAGAAGGAGCCGCGGGATGGGCGGAGGAGCGGGGAAGGAGCCGCAGGGGCAGGCAGAGGAGCCGGGAAGGGGCTGCGGGGGCGGGCCACAGAGTGAGGAAGGGAGTGGGTGAGGATCAGGGAAGGCCCCGTGGGGGTTTTGGGAGGTGAGAGTCGGGCGGGAAAGGGGCCGTGGGGGTAGGGGGAAGGAGCAGGGAAGGGGACATGAACACTTTGAAGGTGGGGGAGGGCGCCAAAAATAAATTTGCCTAGGGCCACCAACGGTCTAAGGCCAGTCCTGTCCTGGACCCATTGAAGTTAATGGGGGGTTTACTATTAGCTTTAGCAGGGGTCAAGATTTCACCATGTCTTCATTCGTGCTTGTTCCGTGCGTCGCACCATGGACCCTTGATTCTGATTGGAACTCTGGGCACGGCTGTAATATAACTAATCAGAAGTTCCCCAGTAATTTCAGCACAGTTCTTCAGATTTGTGACAACGCCAGCTACCATCAAGCCACTAGTCCTCGGCACCCCATATTCCTCAGTATCACCTCACTGTATCAAAGATGGTAGCCCTCTCCATGCCTATACTCAGTATTGTCACCATAGAACTACCCTTCCTGTAATAGGGCAGAGACAATATGCTCCTCAAAGCCAGTCCCTATATAACAGCTAGATTCAGTTCAGATTAGATAAAACAAATGAGCCTAATTTATCCCTCTTGTACTTATTTATAGTCACTTTTGGTACAACAAAAGAGAAAAGAAGAAAAACACACCAGAGTTTTAGGGTCAAATGCTTCTCTCAGTTATCCAGAGCAATAATGGTACTAGAGGTGATATTACCCCAATTTGCTCTGTAGTTATTCTAGATTTACAATGGCGTACCTGAAAGCAGTATATGTCCCTGAAATGGTCTCTGTCTGATATGTCTATGGAAAAATTCTTTGGCTATTCTCATAGACTCTAAGGTCAGAAGGGACCAGTATGATCATCTAGTCTGAATTTTATGAACTTTAGATACTCAGGAAGAATGTTAAACGCAATAACATTGCTTTATTGCCCCCATAGTGGATAAACTGTTACACTGAATCCATTGCATACAGGGCACATTGAGGGTGTTATGTCTGTGCTGTTACTTTATTGTTACTCCAGGCTCTGATTCGCCATCACCTTGTATCATATGTAACTAAATCAGAATAGTCGTTCTTTGTACTGGGATACATGACTATCAAAATTCAAGACAGGGAAGATGAAGCCCTCATCCTCCAGCTACAGACCAAGGCCCTTCTTAATCTTAAATATTAAAGTCAAAATTGTTTGTTTCCTTGACACATGACCTATGTTGATTCTTCCTTAAATTGCCAACTGTGATCAACCCTACTATCATTAGTAGTATTTTGGATTGTGATAGCACCTGGGAGCCCCAGTCACGGACCATGATCCCATTGTGCTGCTAGGCCTTTTTACAAACAGAACAAAAAGACAAACCCTGAAGCCCAAAAGCTTAGCTCAGTGATCCTGGATGACACAATAAGCCCAGGCTCTAGCCTTTCCAGTTTGGAGATGATGGGAGTCCAAATTCTTGTAAAGTGAAGTAATTGAAGTGTTTTCCTAGCCCCTGGTAGGTGTCTGTCCACATTGCAAAGACATACAATAGTTTGGTATACCTCACTGTCTTTGCTCAAGCAGGGAACAGCAGAGACATGACATCAAAATGAAAGCCTTGGTTGCAATTATAGAGACATTCTCACATGGCTTCTCACACCAATAGCTAGTGCTATTACCACTGTTCTTTTGTGGGGAGGAGGGCAGAGGTAGATCAGGGGCTGCTGGGCCCCTGGGCATGCCCCACCTGTGCCACATTCCCACCCTTGGGGCCCTGGCCCTGTCTGGGCAGGCCAGCGCTGCACAGGGAGCCTGGGGCCAGTGGCTGGCTGCGGTCTGGCTGCTCAACCCCCCGGGGGGTGGGAAGGCGGAGGGCCCCCACATTGTGGTTGGCCCATGCGTTAATCTGCCTCTGCAGGAGGATGGTGCATTTAAAAAGAACTTTTTTGTCTTGCTTGAAAAATCTTCTGAGTGAAATGAGGACAAAGTTGCTAGCTAGATGAGGTATGATTTAATTGGAACTAGATTATAAACCTCTGGGGACAGAGACCTGGTGTTCTTATGTTTGACTAGCAACAATCCATCTGCTGGTGCTCAATAAACTGAAAATCACCTCCATCCACAGCATCTGAGAAAATATAACATTGCTATAGAAGATAGTTAAATAACTTTTTAAAGGGAGTAGGGGGCATTTTATTTAGTGGTCTGGGTCCATTAACTACCCTGTTACCAATTAGTTCATGGCTGAGACAGCCAGCGACTATCCATGTTTGTTTATAGGCAGCTGGATTTTTTAAAGCATCCAGTCATCTTCCAGTTAAAATGTGCTCTGGGAGTACAAGTGTTAATTGGTGGGGTTTTGCTGCTGTTCAAGACTGCCAAAAAGGCCATGTGTGGCTATAAAAATATAAATTGCTACTCATGACTAGTAAAAGGGTTCTGTGGCTGAATCTATTTTGCTGCTCAATAACGTGAAACCAATGGAACTGGCAATACTAGATGTGTAACTCTCTCCCTTTCCTTGTTAGCCTCTTTCTGCCACTTCTAATTTTGCTGCTCTATAATTAACCACCTCTAAGAAGTGATCTCTGAAAAAACAAAAGTATTACCAAAGATAATTTCATATTTTGGGCATCCTGTCACAGACTGACCTTTTACCCAATCCCTATGTTACACAAATTAACTTTGACTATATATTTGCTTAGTCCCTTTTAGGAGGAGGAAGTCACATATGGGTTGATGTATCTTGTGCTGGTGGATGGTACAGATTTTATGTAACAACCCTAACCTGTAGAATACTAATGACTGGACATTTATGTAACATCTGAAGAGTTCAGTATGCATTCATGCACATAGATTCCCATGCACATTTTACTGTAAGTCTTAGAGTAGATGACTATTATCCACAGGCTGAGTGGCTAGTCTTAGTACTAAGTACCCCTAACAAATCTTTTGAGAGCATAAAGAGATGTATCAGGTTAACTTAGCTCACGGCAGAAATTAACCAATTGGTAAGTTATTAAAGGCAAATCAAAGAATACCAGCCCTTATCAAACTTCCTTTCCCCAAAGTACTGAGCAAATAGATGAGATTTGCAACCAGATATCTGAAGGCTTGTCTACACTGACAGCTGCAAAATCACCACTGTCAGATTGACCTTCCCAATCATCTGATTGGGTCTGGAAAGACCCACTCAGTTGATTGGGAGCCTAATTATTAAGACCACTCCAGCAACTGGAGCATCGCTAAGTCGAAGGGAGGCCCCTCCCTTCAGTTCAGTGCAATGGACGTATCGGGAACAGGGCAGTCAAACTGAGATACGCAATTTATTTTAAGAAACTTGTATATCTCCTTTTGACTGCCTCTGAAAACAGCGAGCAGTGTAGAACTGCCCTCAACTACAGAGGTAGCTATCCTGTAACTACTTCATGTTCCCTAAGTGTGCCCCATGTATGGTGCCAGGATTCGTGTCTTCACCTGTTTAAGGGGTGGAATCCCATAAGTTTCCCACTGTTAGACTGGGTCTCAGGTTATAGCCATCTGTGTACCATCCACAATTTCTCAGAAGATCCAACTGGGCTCAGAACCTTTTGGGACTGGGAGTCCTAACCAGTAGTTAATACACTTACCAGGCTGCTTTTTGAAAACAAAGTGTTGTTTAATCTTAACAGTAAGAATAGCATAACATGAGAGAAAAAGGAATTTAACACTGTAATGGTCTATATGCATGTCTCTCCCCTTGAAGGCATGGCATCCCCAGGAAGGCCCAGCTGTGTCAGACTCCTTCCACACTCCTCCTTCTGTGAACGTCTAATTGACAATTGCCTCCTCTCTCTAGATACTGACTTAAACTATTTCAAGTCCTTTTGGTCTGTTCATTTCCAGCCCTGGCAATAGAGCTGTGCAACTTCTGGGTTGAAGCAAAAGAGTATCTTCTTAACTAATACCACAGCTCTTGTTTCATAACTTCCTAACCAGTTCATCAGAAGGTGTTTTACATGGACCCTATTCATTGTCTTCCTAGACACTAATAGTAAAGATTAGTCAATTGCCAAATTAGGCGGTCCCATCATACCATTCCCTCCATAAACTTATCAAACTCAGTCTTGAAGCCAGCAAAGTTTCTTGCCCCTGCTGCTACCATTGGAAGGATGTTCCAGAACGTCATTCCTCTGATGGTTAGAAACCTGCTTCTAATTTCAAGTCTAAACTTCCAGATGACCAGTTTATAGCCATTTGTTCTTGTGTCCACATTGGTGCTCACCTTAAATAACTCCTCTCGCTCCCTGGTATTTATCCCTCTGACGTATTTATAGAGAGCAGTCATATCTCCCCTCAGCTTTCTTTTGGTTAGGCTAAACAAGCCAAGCTCTTTGAGTCTTCTCTCACAAGGCAGGTTTTCCATTTCTCAGATCATCCAAGTAGCCCTTCTCTGCACCTGTTCCAGTTTTAATTCATTTTTCTTAAACTCGGGAGACTAGATCTACATACAGAATTCCACATGAAGTCTGACAAATGCCTTGCATAACAGTACTAACACTTCCCTATCTCTGCTGGAAATACATTTCCCCATACCTCCTAAGACCACGTTAGCTTTTTTTAGGGCCACATCATATTGGTGGCTTATAGTCATCCTGTGATCAACCAGTATGCCCAGGTTCTTTTCTTCCTCTGTCACTTCCAACTGATACAGCCCCATCTTATTGCAAAAGTTCTTGTTGTTAGTCCTTATATGCATAACCTGGTTCTTTTCACTATTAAATTTCATCCTATTTCTATTACTTCAGTTTACAAGGTGGTTGTTGTATGATATCCCTGTCTTTCTCTCTATTAGCAATACCTCCAAACTTTGTGTCATCTGCAAACTTTATTGGCACACTCCCAGTTTGTGTGCCAAGGTCAGTAATAAAAAGGTTAAATAAGATTGATCCTAGGACTGATCCCTGGGGAGCTCCACTAGTAACCTCCCTCCAGCCTAACAATTCACATTTCAGTATGACCCATGATCGTCTCCCCTTTAACCAGTTCCTTATCCACCTTCCAATTTTCATATTAATCCTCATCTTTTCCAATTTAACTAACAATTCCCCATGTGGAACTGTATCAAATTCCTTACTGAAATCTAGCTAAATTAGATCCAGGCATTCCCTTTGACTGAAAAAATCTTATCTTCTCAAAAAAGGAGATCAGGTTGGTCTGCCATGATCTACCTTTTATAAAACCATGTTCTATTTCATCCCAATTACCATTGACCTCAATGACCTTAATTACTTTCTCTTTCAAATTTTTTTCCAACACCTTACATATAAAGAGTCAGAGCTGCCATTCCCAGTACAAGTACAAAGTTGCTTGAGATAGCAGCCTTTAGTTTAAGAGGGAAGGGGTTGCTTGCAGGGCACTCTCCCTGGAGGGTCTTTGCCTCTAAAACCCATTCAGTAAAACTCATCGTTTTTCCTTTCTAAAAAAGGAAGGTGAACTTTGACCAATATTGTCAGTATCAACTGACGAACGTTGGCTGGTAATATTGTCAGTATCAAGAGATGGTTTAATTGACAGGGGCATCACAGTTGTTTTTAGGACATTTGCCAATCTCAACTAACAATCAGCTGATTAGTTCCACAATGTCCTTCGTCACCCAGGAAGACCATGAGTTGAACTTGCAGGCTCTGTCCTTGAGTTATCCCAGCTCGTTCTTATGTAAAGCGTGACTTGTCACGTATTACTTAATCTGTGAGAACTTTAAAATTAAACCAAATTAGGTGGGAGAGATCTACAGCAACAAATCCAGATGCATCCTGAGTTTTAGAAGATCAGTGTCTTCTGTTGTTACTTCTATGTTTGTTTCTCTTATTAAAGACGTCAAAGAGGAAAACAGAAAAGACTGATCTTCCTTTGTTTTGTTTCTAGTCTGTGTCTTTTAACTTCCACCACCTTACAGCTGCTGCTTTCTCTGCACTTAACACTTTGTGTACAGGATTTTATACTTGGTACACAGATGACATGATGAGAAGTTTGAGCTGCAGGGGAAACAGAGGGGGAATCATAGAATTGTAGGAGGGAACTCGAGAGGTCACCCAGTCCAGTCCCCTGCACTTATGGCAGGATCAACATTATCTAGCATCTGGAAAAACTTTACATTGACTTCTCTTGAGAAAATGTGAACATATCTCTACTAAAGGAAGATGTAAACATATCCTTGAAGTTGTTCTCAAAAGCACCCAGAGAACACTGAACAGTGCAGGCTAGAGGATAGGGTAAAGAACTGGTATTCGGGAAACCTGAGTCTTTTTCTTAGCCCTACTACCAGTTTGCAGTGTGGCCAGCAGTAAATCACTTCAGTGTGCCCCACTTTCTCCCTCTATAAAACAGGGCAATCATACCCACATCTGTCAAGCTTTGTGAGATCTAAGGGCTTATCTACACGGGGTTATTCTGCAATAACTTCCTGGATGGACACATTTATTCCACAAAGACTATTGCACTTTAAATTCACACCTTATCTTAACTAGAAGTAAGTACACAGTATTTGTTTATCATTACTAAAATAGAATAGACCAAAAAAAAAATTAAGCTAAAGCACAGAGGGTATCGGAATCTGGGGTCTAAAAGACAGTGTAAAAGCTGTCAATGTTACTGTCAGATGAACAATTAGAGGAAGTTATATGGGGAATTTTTTGTATTGTGAACAAAGACAACATTAACTATTTATGCAAAAAGTCTATTTCCTTTGTTGTGAAATTTAAAATATCAACTTGTATACATGTAGAAATGGAGCTTATCTAAAGCTCTAAACACATATGCCATATATTAGAAAGTATGACTTCAGAGCTGACCCACACCCAGTTACCATTCCCAAAAAGCATCCATTGACAGATTGTAGCATAGATGCAATCACAGAGAGATATGTTCTATGTACATGGTGCTTTTGTATCCTATTGATATTTTGCTTGCAGTAGGAGCAGTTCACTGCAGCAGCAATGCAGTATGTTAAAAGAAGAAAGGAAATGCTCTCTCTCTCTCTCTCTCTCAAAATACGGAGTAGTTTCCCATTTGTTTCTTCTTGCTGTCAGACTCCCACCACTAGCCAACAGTAACCATTTAAGTGTCTGTATAAAACTGAACACAGGTGCTTGAAATCAAAAGACATTTCACAACCAAAAAGGCATCATTTTCTCAACAAGATACCCTTTGCTCTGACCTTTGACCTCCATATTAGTGTTCTTTTGTTACAGGCGCTACGTGTACTGAGCTGTGATTACAAGATGGAAAATGAAACGAGAATGGTGGTTTGTGACCTTGGAAATCCCATGATGGCTGGAACAAATGTAAGAGAAAACTTCGCTGATTTTTATCTAATTGAATTTTAAAGAAAGCTAATGGAAATCTACTCAATTAGCAGAATGCATCTCAATAAGCAGCAGCTAAAACCAATTCTTTATCTGGACAGAAAATTGTTGGTGCTGTACTGTCTTAAGACTAATAATCTGCTGCTTGAAAAAAATCATGACTTTGGGCCTCTTCCTGCTCTCACTTACATCAGTATAAATGGGGACTAAGTCCCACTGAAGTTTCACTAGAGTAACAGGATGGGAATACTTATTCGTAGTGTTAGATGTCTTCATTTTCTTCTTTTAATGTGGCTTCAGTAAATGATATTTTATTGGTCTATATACTGTAAGTGAAGTCCTCTTGGGCTCATTAGTTTAATTCTTCTGGCTGAATCCTGATTTACACCTGCACAAATGAGATTTGACTCATTATTTGTATCACCACAGACATTTTCTAAGGTGAAGAAACTCTACTTTTTCAAAACAAATGATGAACCTTTGTGTTCATAAATGCTATATCAGTAGCACTGACTATAATCATGTATAGAGCCACTTCACATAATGTCATGCTCTATTTTAACCATTCTCCTGCTGGACAGTCATGCTGTTGTGTAAGATATTTTTCAGACTGCTCTACAATAAATGAATTTTTTCTGATGTCACCAAAAATTACAATCCACATATCTGTCCCCTAATCTCCATCTTGGGTTTTTCCTGAATTGAAATGCAAAATTTGTCAATGAGCAGGTTATGCTGTGTTTTTGGTATATGAACCAGTGACTGAAAGAGAAAGTTGAGATAATGAAGCTAATTGCAGCATAAAGCACCATAACTCTGTTTTGGCAAGTGTTCTATCAACAGTGACTAAAGATGGGGTGAAAAGGTGGTATTTGGATCTGGATTAGTTTTGGGAATCTTTGTGCCTCAGCAGAAATGCTGCTTATTCCATAGTGGGCATCCTCTCCTCCTGTCTCTTGACAACACAGATCAGGAAAAATTCCAGGAGGAGACTCTGGCAGAGGTTCCTTTGCCAAGAATCCTCTCCCATGGTTTACACAACTATAAAATTCTTGGGTTTAATTACCCCATATAATCACAATTCAAAGGGGTAATGCCATGACCATATAACAAAATATCAGAAATGTAATTAAAACCAAGCTCGTTATAGTTACATAATAAGTTGTGTTAATAAAACTGAGCAAACCAATCCACTGTCTGTGAACTGTAAACATATATAAATATTAGCTTTTAATTTGAAATTTTAGCACTGCTCACATTTCAAGTCAACTGTGGCTTAGCTGGGTACTGTAATATTAGTGCAGTAACTTTACAAGATATTTCATAATCTTAGCTACCCATCACCATACTGGTTAGCAACAACTAGCAAAAACTGTATTTTTCTCCTTAAACTCTCTCTCTAGATGGGAATTTTCCAGGCAGGTGTCTTGAGACAGTTGTTCCTGCATGATACCAAGCAAATGTTTTTTCATGCATTATTTTTATAGCGCTTCCCACTCCATTAGGTGATTTTCAAATATTCAAGAGGGGCCTTCTCCTGCTCTGAGAATTCACAGTCTAAGTGCAAACAAATAAAGAGGGTAAAGGGAAAGAGAACTGTCACAGGCTGAGCTGAGCCTTTAATGGGTTGGGGACTGTGCTGCCCCCTTTTCTGGGCTTAGGCTACCTCCTCAAGTGAAGCAAATGAGTCCATAGTTTTGTGTTGGAAACATCAGATTAGAAGTCAGGCCAGCTCGGGAATATAAAGGCAGCCTGAGTTTAGTCATAGAGAGTTTCGGGAAGGAGCTTTCTTGGAAGAAGGCCGCTCTTGAGAGCTCCCAGGCAGAATGTTTGGATGACAAATCAGTAAGGACCCTGTTGAGAGATGAATCTTAACTGAGGGATGTGTAGGAGTCTTCAGGAGGAGAAGCTCTAGCTCTATACAGATTGCCAGGACTTCAATCCAGGCCTGAAGGGCTACCAGACAAATACCATCTGCATACTGCTATCTAGTGGCAGCTGTAACCTGGCCATTCCCTAAAAAAACAAGGAATCCTGTGACACTTATAAAAACTAACAAATTTATTTATCGCATGAGCTTTATTCCCTGTGACTCACAATCCGTGGAGGTTCAATGCCATATGAAGTTCTGCCTTAAGTGACCTGACTAACAGCTGCCTTAGTGATCCCTGATTGGCTCTTTCTCGCTATATAAACCTATAGGGTGTACCTGGAAGTGTTCAGGTTACAATTGATTTTGTAGCTAGCAGCTGCAGCATAAACTGCCTTGCCTTCCTAGTCCTGAATTCCTGATATTGGCCTTGGCTCTAACTTGGGATTCTGACTCCTGACCCATCCTGGAACCCCAATATGGACCCCAATACCTGATATTGACCCTTGGCCTGATTCCTGACTCTGCCTACAGCGCTAACCTTCAGCTTGACTCTTGACTCTAATCCTTGGCTTCATCTCTGGAATCCCAAACTCCTGCCACTAATCCTGCCTACCATGGCCTGGTATCCGGACTGGCAAGGAGGGCTACAAAAGACTGTGAGCCTCAAAAAGAGGGTGAGAAGGTTTTGAGTTTTATGTTAGTAAGCCTGACATTTCAAAAAAGGGCAGAGCTATTGAGGAAACTTAGTGAGACGCTTTCTTAATGAGGTGAGTGGAAGGTAAATGGAGGCAGTAGATGGGCCAGAAGCCAGGCTGGGTAACCACTCTTCCAAGAACAGGCAACTTGCATATGCATCTGATGGTAGCACTGTGAATGGTATGGCTGAAAGGGAAGAGAATTAAATGAGAACAGGGTCGTATTGCAGATGAGCTCAGGGGACTTGTACTATATAGAGGGGGCTGTGTAGGAGATGCAGGCTGAACATAAAGGGGCACTAACTGTATATGAAATAAAGGGCAAATCACATCTGTAATGGGCATGTTCCCTGTCAATGGATGGGGGGTTCCCAGAAATAACGTGTGAGGATCTCGGTATGAGGGTAGAGATGGGTCTGGAATTATCCAGTCAGGCTATAAAATATCAGCAGAGCCACTTTGTTGCTACTGCTGCCCCATCCCCCACCTCACACTCTCTACTGTGTGTCCAAAAAACTTCTTCCCTGCTCAGTCCCCTACATCATCTTTATGCCAAACTCTACCAGTACTAAAGTTCAAGGAGACCTAGGCTCTCTGCATCCACCCACTTGTTCCCATGCAGTGTGATCATATCAGTTCCACTGCATGCAGAGTCTTCTACAGCCCTACTTGGTCCTACATGACCTGACCCTAAAGCAGTAATGTTCTCAGCTGTCATCTCATAACCAAATATTCCTAAAGGAATTACTTTTTAGACTAGATGACCCTTTTTGTGATCCCTTCTAACCCTATGATTCTATGATTAATATGGGGTGGACATTGTAAACAGAAAACTTTATGTAAGACATAAGAACATCATAGTTTATAAATAGGTCTTCTGTTTTGGAGGGTGATATTTCATTTTTTTGGTGTTTATTTGTAGCAATTTTTTAGTTTTATGTTTATGTCCAAAAACCGAGAGGCTTTGGGGCTTTCTCTTTGTATATACTGTAATGAGTAATGTACATTATATACATTGCATTACTCATATAGTATATACTGCTGTAATCTCTTTGAAATGTTCCCTAATGCTCACCAGAAGGGTTTGCACAGACGAACTGATGCGCAACACATTCATGCATTTAAGAAATCATATTCCAGAGTCTGCATTAGTGTTCTTTGTACACAAGCCCTTAGACACAAATAAGCATTTATGGTGTTTTTCTGGTGTTTATTGGATAAACTCCAATTTATTTAGTGTATTGGGGGTGTTTAATCTTTACTGATTTAAATCTAAAATCAGAAGCCCTATTTATAAGAAAAGAACCAAGCATTTGAAAGTCAAGATATATAAAGACTGTAGTTTTAAAAAAAATCCAAACATCAACAAGTCTGGAAATGCAATGTAAGCTTTGAACACTAACTTTAACTCTGGAGATAGTTCTAACAGAGGCCTAGTGAAGGCAAAAGGACTGAAGTTCCAGTTTCTAAACTGTGTGATGACAAACCAGGTTAACTGATTTCCAGCAGTGAAATACCAGTCATTTCTTCAAATCACATAACTCACAAGCAGCTGCTCTGATCCACCTCCAACTCTGTAAAATGGTTATGCTCTGGCAGGAGATGAGTTGTTTTTAAAATATTCTATCAGAAAGGGACTTTTTGCAGAAGTTGTAGGGTTGAGATCATAATCAAACCATCTTAAACCCTTAACCACAGACACACAACAGTGACTCTTCAATACCCGGAACTCTTAGAATTCTGTAGCCTTGCTGTTTGGAAAGCCTAGAGGCTTTGTGTGGCGTGGTTTAGTGAAGTACCCTGTGGAATCCTACTGTTGCAGGAAAACTTAAAACAGTCTGCAGTTTCACATCTTCAGAATACATTGGTAGAGGCAGGATTACAGGTTCTCTGACTTATTATAAATCCATGACTTTGAAATAATTTATTAACCATGAAATATACTTAACCTCTTCACAACTTTAAAAATCAGGAAAAAACATAAAATGTGGCTCAGAATTTTTACTATAACTTCATGCTGCCACTTCAAGTAAATATGCCTGTACTAACGCACAGGACAAAAGGCAGAAATTGCATGTATTTTTAACTGAATTGCTTGTTTAGTGCACTGGAAGGTTTCAGATTGGCAGTGTGCAAGACTGCCAATCAGAAATCATTACTATTTCTGGTGGCTGTTCAATGGCCTCAAGAAGTTTTATTCCAGATACCAGTGGAAGGTATCTGCCAGTAATGTTGGAATTTTTAAAGAGGTAATCATAGAAAGAGAAGTCAAGAATTGAACAGATACTGGAAAGGAGAAGAGATAAGGCACACTTAACATGGGAGAGTGCTTTATCACTTTCTGTCTGACTTCCCAGAAACAATGAATCTATCAAACATTTACTAAATAAGAACTGGACAAGGTCATAACACTGACCAACCTTGGCAAGGCTGCAAACCCAGACAGCATCTTCCTAGAATTTCTGAAAAATTTAGATCAACATGGGCGTGACTAGCTGACTCAGCTGTTTCCCGACATGTGTGCCATTGGCCAAATCCCAAGGTGTGAAAACAGGCAGTGGTCACTACCATCCTGAGATCAGGGAACACAGCCACACTATGAGAAACCACTAGCTGATAGTATTATTAGGTGTAACATATAAGCTCTTGCAAAGGGTGTTACTCCAGATACTCATATCTGTTTTTGAGTATTACATCCCTAAAGAGCACCTGGGTTTAGGCCAGAACAAAGCACCTGCAATCAGATAATAGCATTGACAAACAGCCTATATTGAAGTTGGGTATCAACATGAGCTCATAACAGCAGTGGTTTGTGGACCTCCTCGGCATATGGCACAATGTGGTGGAGTGGCCTGATTCACCAAATGTCTAACATAGTGCATTGCAGACCAACACCACACGTCCTGAGAGTTATACACCTCAGCCACAAGTTTTGCATACATCTAATGGATCAGATTTGCCGATCTCATTTACTGAACAGTGGTCTCCTACAGGGATCTGTCTTTGCACCATCACTCTTCAGTAACGTACCACTGACCCTTGAAATCTGCATGTGTGGATGACCTCGTGCTCGCCACTCAAGCCAGTACTTCACCGAAGTGGAACACATCCTTACAGATGACCTCAAAACACTAAAGGAGTATTATTGGTTATGGCGACTCCAACTCAACCCTCCCCAAAATACCTGTCTCCACATCCGACCTGAGCAGCCACCATGCAAAGAAGTGCTTGAATGTCACCAAACTCAGTTATGAATATTTCTCAAAATATCTCCGAGTGGATCATAGCCTCACATACTACCAACATCTGACAAAGACCACTGCCAAGATAAAGGCTAGGAATAATATACTCCACAAACTAGCTGAGATTAGTTGGGGAGCAGACACTCATACACTGCAGCCTTGGTCCTTGTGTTCTCAGAAGCTGAATGTTGCATAGCAGTATGGGCAGGTAGCACGAATATAAAACGTCAATGTGTAATTGAACAGTGCTATGGGAATTGTACAGGAGTGCTGAAGCCAACACCAGCAGTCTAGCTTCCTGTTCCCATGCTTATCTTATCACCATGCCTCCGAAATAGAAGCACCAGCAATATAAACATGTGATAGTGAACCCAGACTTCCCCATCTGTGACGATCTCCAACCCCTCATTCCCATTCAACGTGCCACCATAAATTCGGGAACCCCTTTGTTAGCAGTCAAAGCTCTCAAAACCTGAAAACTGTCACCAAAAGACAGTGGCGTAGTATCTGAGAAAATAGCAGGGTCAAGAATCAAGAACTGTTCATGGATCCTACAGATCAACTACTGGTTTCACCATATAGTCAAGTTCCAAAGGGGTAGCCGTGTTAGTCTATTGCAGAAAAACAACAGTCTTGTGGCACTTTTAAAGACTAACAGATTTATTTATCACACGAGCTTTCATGGGAGAAAATCCCACTTCGTCAGACGCTTTGATTTTCTCCCACAAAAGCTCATGTGATAAATAAATCTGTTAGTCTTTAAAAGTGCCACAGGACTCTGTTGGTTTCACCATGGCACATTGCACAGTGAACCACATTAGAATCACACACTTGCGTTGCCTACTACACCAATGGAAAATGAAGGGTAGCACAATATATGAATGTGGAGCCGACAACCAAACCATGGAACACCTGGAAAGACAGCCTTAATTCGTTCAATGTTACTAGAAACCATATAGTGGATGACAAACTTGGGTGTCAACCTTTAATGTTGCTTTTGAAGTTTGCCACACAAAAGAAAATGTGGGAGTGTAGAGAAGTTGGCCTCTTTTATTGATATACTGAGATCTCAAATCACCACTGTTGCCAATGCTGTACCTTTTGTATGTGTTAAAATACACGTTTAAAAACTAAGATTAATATGTGTTGTATGTGGGCAGAAATTGAGCCCTAGTCCCGTCTCCAAGCATAATTCTGGCTGCCATAATAATACTAGAATGGAGCCTTAAGAAATTCTACTGGAAATCTGACACGGTTCATGGTAATATAAACCTGACAAAACTAATTAACTTCACTGGGAAAATTAAATTAAAATCATGTTAGTATTGTGCCAATAAAGATAAACCTCCTGCTAGAGATTCAGCGACAATACCAGCCTCTCCAATGACCTCTGGAGATTCACCAGTGGCATATATGATCATCTTTGCTCCATTAGTGTTAGTAGAGTCAAATACTATCAGCCACAGAAAAGACATGTGACTGCACAGAGGCAACATCTGCACATCATTAGTATTTTACAATAGGAGTGCTGTTTCAATGTTAAATAAGGGATTAAGCCCAGGCTGATAGGGGTTTAATAGATCATCATAAAGGCAGTGCATGTCGGCTCCATTAGATCAGAAGGAAACTGTATCTCTGCATCACTGGATCTCTCTTACATTACACTGTAAGAAAAAATCACCATACACTGGCCATTAGACATAGTGGAACAAATCCCGAATGCCTTATTTTGTTTTTACTCAATGGGAGTTTTGCTTCATAAATTTAAATAATACTTTAAATGTGTGTGTTGCAGATACACTTTTGATATCACCACTATCATCATAAGAATGTAGTCAAGTTCCAAAGGGGGTTGCTGTGTTAGTCTATTGCAGAAAAACAACAGAGTCCTGCTAAACTTGTGGCTGACCTCTGTGACTTTGTACTCACCCACAACCATTTCAGATTTGAAGATAATTTATACCTTCAAGTTAGCGGCGCTGGTATGGGTACCCACATTGCCCCACAATATGCCAACATCTTTATGGCCGATTTAGAACAACGCTTCCTCCTGTGTCATCCCAAAGCACCTCTACTTTACTTACGCTATATTGATGACATCTTCATCATCTAGACGCACAATAAAGATGCCCTTGAAGATTTCCATAGAGATTTCAACAATTTCCACTCCACAATCAAACTTAGCCTGAAATACTCCACACAGGAGATCCACTTTCTGGACACTACAGTGCAAATTAGTGATGGGCACATAAACACCACCCTATACCGAAAACCTACTGATCGCTATAGTTACCTACATCCCTCGAGCTTTCATCCTCAACATACCACACGATCCATGGTGTATAGTCAAGCCCTAAGATATAACCGCATTTGCTCTGATCCTTTAGACACAGACAGACACCTTCAGGATCTCTGTCGAGCATTCTTAAAACTACAGTACCCACCTGCAGAAGTGAAGCAACAAATTGACAGAGCCAGACGGGTATCCAGAAGTCAACTACTATAGGAGAAGCCCAAGAAAAAAAACAACAGAGTGCCACTGGTCAACACCTACAACCCCCAAGTCAGACCTCTTCAACACATCATCAAAGATCTACAGCCTATTCTACAAGATGATCCCTCACTCTCTCAAGCCTTGGGAGACAGACCTCTCCTTGCTTACAGAAAGCCCCCCAACCGTAAACAGATACTCACCAGCAACTACAGATCAAACAACAGAAACACTAAAGCAGGAACATATCCCTGCAACAGACCACGCTGCCAACTTTGCCCTCATATCTACATTGAAGACACTATCACAGGACCAAATCAAGCCACCTACTCCATCAAGGGCTCATTCACCTGCTCATCCACCAATGTGATATCAGGCTGTAACAGCAAATCAAAATAGGTGTTAGGATTCAAACACGGGAACAGCACATAGAGGAAGGTGAGGTCAAGTCCCCTGTTGTAATGAGAGAAAAATCCGTAGTTCCTGTTTAACCCCAAGGCAACTGAGTCAAATTAGCACATAAATTCGAGTTCTTCAGTTTCTCTTTGAAGCTGTGATTTGTTATTCATCTGTTTCAACACAGCTATTAGCAAGTCATCAATGGAGTGAGCAGAGAAATTGAAGTGTTTCAGACATACTGCCAAATTAAGTCCCTTCCAAGCCTTCAAGCATCTATTCAGCATCAGTTTCATTCGGGAATGCTTTCTGTTTATCTTCTACACTACAAACAATAACAATCTTCAGTGATTATGTTGTTAAAATGATTGAAAGAGAGAGAACTGAACTTGTAACATGTGTTTATGTTAACAATATTGCTTTCCATATAGCACAAAATGAATAACTGAAGAAAAAGATTGAAATATTTCATACTCGAAATAGTCCTCCAGGTGGATTTAAATTCACCAATCCTCCATTACATGTTGTAAGTGAAGAAAGAGAGGAAAAATTAAAGGAAGACTAAAAGAATCAACACTGACATTAATCCAAGAGGGTTAGTCAAACATATGAAATTATCAAATAGTGACTAGCAGCATGAATGCAGGATGAAATGTATTCCTCTTGACTGCTATTGATTTTAGGTCCTAAAAGTAAACTGTAGAAGATTGTGTTTATGTTGATGAAGATGCCTCCCAAGCATGCAAAGAAAAGTATGTATGACAAGGAGGTCTCTTCCATTTGTTCAAATAAGAAAATGAAATGAAAAAGGTGAGAACTGAGAAATGTAATAATGCCAAACTTTGGTTGAAAATGGGGGATTGATCACCAGTTTCCCAATGGCACATGGTGGAATTCTCAAGAAGAATTTGTCTGTACATTTGCATGCATGTATGTCCATGCCACTAACATTTGCAGGGAGCACAAGGAGGGTTCTGATCAAAACATAGCATGTGTATGATGCAAGGCAATAAATGTACTACAGGCGGAATACCGCTGGTACAGTCTCAGTTCTAGTATTTCAAAACATTTCAAGTAGTCCTGCATCTATAATTCTTTTAATTGATTAGGTTTTAGATTAATGGTGTCCCCTTAATAGTTACTAATGTGCAATTACACATTGCTTGTACAAATCAAAAAATCATAACATTGAAGAATGTTGTTTTTGCCCATGATAAGTCGTGTCTTTAAGATAGCCATATTTAATAACTTTCATTTGTTGTGGGGTGGGAAGGAGTGTCTTGATCACGTTCACTACAAAAAATAACAGACTTTTAAAAAACTTAAACTATCATGTCAAAATGATACTCACAAAATGTTTGTTTCTTTGTTTTTTCCTAGTTCTCCACAGGCATCCGATTTTCTGTTCAGCATTTTGAAAATTCTGATTTCAGCATCAAGTTTGAACTGCAAGTAAAAAGGTTAGATATTTTACCAGGAACACAATGATTTAAACTATAAATATAGATCCATTTTTCAAAACTAGTGCTAAGAAGATTCACTGTAACTTTGCAATAGATGCAGTTATTCAATAGCATTACAAGAATATTTTGAGGGATTTTTCATTTGTCAAAATTCAGTTCTGCTGATGGGGGTCTCTCCCAGCTTTATGGAATTTAAACTTGATATTTCCCCTCTGAATTGCTTAACCCTTGTTCTTGAAACACATAATTAGACATGACAGAATTCAATTTTTATGTATGTGTATATAATTTTGATTGGATAATATTGATGTTTGTAAGCATTTCTTCCTATTTTATTTTATTTTTAAATATTTGCAGTTGTGGAAAATTTTGAGGTTAGACACTAGGACAGTCAGATAAAATTATTTAATGACAATAGATTATGAGATTCAAAAGCATTTTAAACATTAAAACACAAATTGTCAAGATCACATCAAAATATGTAAAGAAAATGTTTTAAAATCAAACTCTAATAAGTTCTCAAGCAGCATTTTAATTTGCCTAACTAAATATTGATGACTGTTGATGGAAATATTTCTTCACTGCTTTGCGTATGTAATGAGCAATAAAATCTAATCCTTCAAAACCTACACATAATCCAAGCATTAGAAACAAGTCACAGAAGAAAAAATAAAATAAAAGACCGGTTTCTCCCTTACGCCAATATAAGAAAACAGAGTCCACAATAAGAACTGATCTGACTTTCCAAACCACACAAACCCCCCGGGGCGGGGGGGCTTTTTTCAAAACGAAAATATTATTGAATAACTTTGCTTTCTAAATTTTTCATTAAATTTGTTATTGACATTTTTATATTTTTTGTAATTGAAATTAAAAAAATGTGTACTGAAAATTGGAAAATAAAAATCTTGATAACTAGAGCTGGTCAAAAATGTTGACAGTTTTCCATCAAAATGTTGTTTCATCAGAAATTAAACCTTTTGCAAAAACATGTAAATCTTGATTAAATTTGAGGGGAAATGTGGAAATGATTCATTTCAGTTTTCTAACTTCTTTTAGATAACATCAAAACATTTTGATAAAGTAAAATACCTAGCTTAAATGACCATTTTGATTTATTTAGGTTACACTTATATTCATTTTTAAAATATTACAAATACTGTGTTTAATATTTTAACATAATATAAAATTTAAAACAAGATGATTCATTGGGCCCAAATAAACTGAAAATCATAAGTTTTGACTTGCAGGAAATTTTGATATTTCAGCTTCTTGTTCCAATTTGGAATGAGACTTCTTCAAAACTTTGGAATTTCCCATGGAACAAATTCCAGGCTCTGACCAGCTGTCTCAATAACCATTCTGACAAGAGTTAACAGAGAAGTTACAATTTTAAAAAGCTGGAAAAAAAGAAATCAGTGTCTGACTTGAACCATATGAAATTGGGGAGTGAGAGACTCACAGGTTTTCTACAAGCAGTAGCCACAGCAATATGTCAGAAGTGCTGATGACAAATGCCCCTTTGCTGGGCAGCGTGTCAGGCCAGGGCAATGCCATCTCATCCCTCCCTGCCCCTCAGTGTGGAAATGGAGTTGACGTGGAGCAGTGGCAGAAGCACACACCGAGGTTTTTCGAAGAGTGGCAGAGCTCCTACTGCATCTGTGCTCATCAGATCATCAGGCAGAGTTCCTCCTGGGGTCTCTCCTTGTCCCTGTCCTATCCTTATTGACTTAATTGCTGGAGCTGGGCCTTTAATGAGCGTCTTCATCATGTTCAGAGTAATAAATAACAGATTTTAAAATCAGAATTTCAAATTGTTACAGCAGCAGGGATACAAAGATAGGCACCTAAAGAGGGAAAAGGCAAAAAGGCTCACTCAGGACTTGATTTTCTCCAGAGAACACAGAGGAGTACGTCATATTTCAGGCCTTCCTCAGTGGTCTGCCCAGGGACAGAGACTATGCTTCCTGGTTGTGCGACTGCTGGAGAATGGCCAGGACATGTGCTAGATCTATGTATTCCTGACAGCCGTTGTCCCACGCCCTCCCACTCATTTAGCAATTCATTTTCTTGGTCAGTTGCACTGATTGGCTGTGTGCCCCATAATAACCTTCACACCTTCCTCCCATCAGACTTGGCTTCACTAGAAATACTGAACTTTGCATTATGTTGGCCAAGACTAAGGTAGAACCTAGGAATGAATCACACACATTACTTGGGGAGGAGAAGGGAGAGGGGGGCAAAAAAGGGAAAGATGCATACCATATACATACAATGAACGATACTAAGGAATTTGCAGAGTCATTTAGTATATGAGGCAAATGGAAATTTAGTTTCAGTGTATATGGCAGTCAGGTGAGAAGTGATGTCTATATTCAATATATTTAAATTTTAAAATGATAAGATGCCTGTGTATGGCTCACAGAACCCTAACTTCATTAATGACACTGTAAATAAAATTCCAGATGAAAAACGTGGTGTTCTGACCATCCTCCCTCTCCATATGGCTAGATTGGATAGAGATTCTGATGCTTAAACCCTGAAAATTTCTACTGCAAAACAAATCTGAATTCTTAGAGAATTCAGACAACTTGTATTCCCATTAATGGGTGTGATGCATGTATCTGCAGGAGAGGAAACTCTAGAAATAATTAGGTAGGCAAGTTCTGTTTTCAAAACTTTAAATTAAAACACTGCACAGCCCATCCCCCTACTCTCTCTAAAATAATAATTAGTTTATCCTCTTGCTAGAGTGTAAATGCCCATTGGAGAGTACTTTGTGTGTTCCTTCCACAGCAACAGTCAAACTTACATGTGTTCTAGATGTTAAATATTATTTCTACTTCATGATGAAAAGATAAAACAATCATAAAAAAACAAGGAAACAGGAAACCATAGTGCAGCAAAGTAAATAATCTAACAGGAAAAGAAGAGTAAGCATAAAACTCATTTGACTTGGATATATGGCTCAGCATGAATAGTTTTTACAGAGGAAATCACTCATTAATTTGCTTCAAACTAATATGCAAAAAATAAATATTTCTACATACCAAACATGCAACGGTAGCTCACTGGAACAAGAAAGGAAGCTTTGCTTATGGGAAAGAGGCCAGAGAACTAGTATTATCTGTCAGATGTGGTTCCTTTTTTAATATAAATTTTGTTAGGCACAAATAGCTTTCTTAGATATCAGTACAGAGAGGCATGCAATGCATAGTAGTATATAGATTTATTTATTTAAAATATTACCATAATGAGGAAATACCATGACCTGCAAATAAAACATATAATTGACCCAAATATTTGACCATAATCTGATGCTGTGTAATCTGAGCATTTGGAACTATGGAACCTACTTCCCTTGTCAGAATTGGAATGTATTTTATCCTAACAAATTAATGGTATAATCGCCTTTGTATTGACAAAGAAATTTAAATTTTAACTTTAATTGCAGTTTTCCAGCTGCTTTCCATGGCTGCGAAGAAATGACACCACAGAACTAAATCAAGAGTTAAAATGATATTTTGAAATGGGAATACACCAGTTTACAAACAAGTTGCCTTTACTTTCACAATTTGGAATAAGAAGGCTGGATCAAAGCAGAATTAGCCTATTACTTCTCAGTAGTTAGCAATGAGAATTCTGGCCCATTCAAAATATTTCCATTTAACTGATGCTACCCAGATGTGATATCAGTAAACTATGACAGCAATAAAGGCTCAAACTCTGATGGAAAGGGGCCCTTTAAGCTTGCTTGGAAAAGCTCACAAATTCACTATCATTAGCCTCGTGATGAAAATGAGCTTGTTTTAAATCTCTAAATATTTATATTGCATATATATATGGTCTTGATCCCATAAATCTTTCCTCACATGGATAGATCCAAATCTTTTGATCAGTCATATTGAAGTGAAAAAAGACGATGTGCACTCGTGAGGGTTTATAGGATGATATGGCCTACAGCTTTGTTCATAGACTAGTGAGAGAATCGGGCTTCAAATTTGGGGATTCACATTTTATCTCTGGGTGAGATCTGGGATAGAAAGACTGAGGAAAAATATATTTCATTTCAGTAGTGCTTTTGTTTCCCTGGGGGATTTTTCATTTAACCTTAACATTCTTCACACTCACAAGTTTAGGGAGCCATAAAGCCAAACAATAACAGAGGATAGCTTGTTTGTTAACTTTGCCATCTTTTCATGCATAAAACTGTTCTAGATTTCACTGGGATTCCCCAACACAGATAGATGGCAAGACCAAAGTAGACCAGAGAGTTTTTGTGTTCTCATATCCAAGCTAAACACAAATTCTTTAAGTAATTGTTCTTTTGTGTCATAATCACATCACAAGATTTTCTAAAAGAAGTTGATTTCAGTGAGTTATTAAAAGATGGTGAGATCAATTATTAGAGTACAACCCCTATTTTATGAACTAATTGGGGACTGAGGAATACATAAGATAAAAAAATTCATAAAATTGAACATCTCAAATTTACAGTGAGCATGGTGCATAAGATAATTAATCATTCAATGATAACGTACATAACAAATGGTAATTAAAGAAAACAGTGTGTCTGATTTTTCTATAAAAGAATTCCATCTCTTCTTTACCTCCAAATATCTCAGTATGTTCAAACCTGTACATCTGCTTGAATGGTGGCTAAAGGACTGAAGTCACATTCAGCTGCAGAAAGATGATTTGGGTGGCAGAAAAATGGTTCATATAACTGATCGTTCATAAGACAGTATTCATAAAATTGAGGATCTGCCGTATGTAGTAGTAAATGAAATTCAAATGGTATACAAGACTTGAACATAAACTTGATACAATACAAGGCTAATTAATTTTTCTTGAGTCAGAGCAGGTTCTTTGAAATATATTCCATATATATTTAATACATATACTATACTTTAATATATTTATGTCTGTGTGCATGCATACTTGCATATAATATGGCTATTAATTTTTCTAGTTTCTGAAGTCAATGATATATTTCCAATACTAGCCTATTCTAATTATTTGATGGTAGTAGACACTGGCATTAAACTGAATTCTAAAAGACTGTAATTAGTATTAAATGATTGTTTTTCTGATTTTATACTTGAAACCTAACTAGCGCATGTGCAAATCTATTCTAGTTCTAACAAGGTTAATCCCACCAGCAATTTGGTTAACCTTCAAATCAACATCAGTGCTGTGGCTCAAGTACAGATCAGAGGGTAAGCATTTTGGCATTTGAATTCATACTTGCAACCAATGCACATCTTTTCAGTCAATCTTTATATGACTGTATGTTACTTAGGGCCCAGTCCTGCAAGGTCATTCAAGTGCAGAACTCACTGATTTCAAGAGAATACTACACCCAGAGGTTTTGCAGGATTGGGATTTTTAGGCCCTGATCCTGTCATGTGGAATAAATGTGCTCTGTGTCCACATGGAGCCTCATTGTCTTCATATATTCAATTGCCTATGCACATAAATCTACAGGTTCAATTCTAGAGCCTGGTATTATCATAAGTAATGGCGGAGAAATTTGGAAGGGGTATAAAACCTTTTGTTACAGGGCATAAACGATCAGAAATCAGAATGAAACCTATGTGTGTGGGGAGAGATTATCATACACAAGTTACCAGCTGCCAGCTAGACATTAAGCTGTTGATTACTACCCGTTGAGCCCGATGATCTAGCCAGCTCTCTACCCATTTTATAATCCATTCATCCAACCCATACTTCTTTAACTTACTGATAAGAATACTGTGGAATACAGTATCAAAAGCTTTGCTAAAGTCAAGGTTTTCCATGTCCACCATTTTCCCCACAGCCACAGAGTCAGTCATCTCATCATAGAAGGCAATCAGGTTGATCAGGCATGACTTCCACTGGTGAATCCATGCTGACTGTTCCCAATTACCTTCCTCTCTTCCAACTGCCTCAAAATGGGTTCCTTGAGGAACCTGATTTTTTCAGGGACTATGGTGAGACTGACCAGTCTCTAATTACCAGGCTCCTCTTCCTTCTCTTTTTTGAAGATAGGCATCACATTTGCCTTTTTTCAATCATCTGGGAACTCCTCCTGTCAGCACAAATTTTCAAAGATAATGGCAAATGGCTCTACAGTCACATCAGCCAAGTCCTTCAACAACCTCAGATGCATTGCAACCAGTCCCATGGAATTGTGTATGTCCAGCCTTTCTAAATAGTTGCAACCTGTTCTTTCAGCACTGAGGGCTTCTCACCTTCTCCCCATTCTGTGCTGCCCAGTTCAGTAATCTGGGAACTGCCCTTATTCGTGAAGACAGAGGCAAAAAAGCTTTGAGTACTTCAGCTTTTTCCATATCATTTGTCACTAGGTTGCCACCCCCATTCTGTAAGGGGCCCACACCTTCCAGGACCACCTTCTTGTTACTAACATACCTGTAGAAACCATTCTTGTTACCCTTCATGTCCCTTGCTAGCTCCAACTTCAATTATGATATGACCTTCCTGATTTTACTGCTGCATTCTCGAGCAGTACTTTTATATTCCCCCCATAGTCCAAGCTTCTACTTCATGTAAGCTTCCTTTTTGCATTTAAGCTCACCAAAGACTTTCTTGTTAAGCCAAGCTAGTCACCTGCCTTATTTACTATTCTTTCTGCACACTGGGATGGGCTGTTCCTGCACACTCAATCAGATTTCTTTAAAATACAGCCAGCTCTCTTGGACACCTTTCCCCCTCATATTAGACTCCCAGGGGATCCTGACCATCAGCTCCCTGTGGGAGTCAAAGTCTGCTTTTCTGAAGTCCAGGGTCCATATTCTGCTGTTCTTCTTTTTTCTTTTTGTCAGGATTCTGAACCTGCCCATCTCATGGTCACTGCTGTGCCGGTTACCACCCATTTTTTACTCCCCCTACCAATTCTTCCCTCTTTGTGAGCAGCAGGTCAAGAGGAACATGACCTCTCATAGGTTCTTGTCACACTTGCACCAAGAAGTTGTCTGCAACATTCTGCAAAAACTTCCTGGATTGTCTGTGCTCTGCTGTATTGCTCTCCCAGAAGATGTCAGAGTGACTGAAGTCCCCATGAGAACCAGGTCCTGTGATCTGGAACTTTTGCTGTTTGTCTGAAGAACGCCTCATCTACCTCATCCTCCTGGTTTGGTGGTCTATAACAGGGCATCACCCCTTGTTGCTTCCACTAAACTTAACCCAGAGATTCTCAACAAGCTTTTCTCCAGTTTAATTCTGGAGCACTGAGCAATCATATTGATCTCATATATATGGTGCTGAAAGGTTCAGTTCTAGTGGTTTTAGTTTTTGAAACCTGGCCTAATGAACATATCTCACCATATCTGATAATAATAACTTGTGGTTTTGAGCCTTATTAGATGGCTAAACAACTGGCATTTATTTGAGGGCATTAGTTTTTATGTATCTTCCAACTAAATCAAGTGTTGAATCTAATACACAAGAGTCATCGTGTTTTTGAGGAATTCTTTCAGCACTGTGGGTTCTGCCATCCTTGCAAGGAGTACCTGCTATCACCTCTGATAGATATGATACCCTTTAACTAGTTTTAGAATAGCATGTGTAAAGGGACAGAACGAAAAGGAATTTACTTATACAAAATCTGAGAGGCAATTGTTGCATTTCATGTCATGTGGAATACTTGGTGGTGAAGCAATGAGTATTTCACACAATGATTCTTCTGTTATAACAGAACTTGTGGCAAACCATAGCTTAGGTGATATATCACCAAAAATAAAAGCCAGCACATTACATGCCTTTCCTTTCACTTGAAAGCATATCACATTCTCATCACTCAGTTATTTATGGTCCTGTGAGACCTTGCCTATTCATAGTGCTTTGAATAAATGCATTGGGTAAATACTCCTGTGAAATTCCATTGGGTTACAGAATAAGAAACAACCAAACTTACTTTGAACTACACCTCTGAATGGCAACCAGTGTATATCTTAACAGTTGGACTTTTTTTTTCAGAGGAGGAGGAGGACTACACCAGCTAACAAAAAATGCTTTATAAACCCCTGGCAGAAAGTCATTATGCAAAGTTGAGCTGCTTTTTTGCAAGACATGTATGCTCAGATTATCATCTTTATTCAGACCTCTGTTTTTATTTATACAACGGTAACTTTATTAACTAGCCAGGATTGTGAAAAGGTGAAACGGTTCCTTTTAAGAAAGAAAATGCATTTTGAAAGGAAAAGGAAAACTGAAATGTTCTATATCTGGTTAGATTTGAAATGTATCCTTCCGTTATTGGTTTATTATGCAAGCAATAAGTGCATGTGTTGCACACTTACCTGGTATAGCTTCACACTCTGCTGCTGCCCCAGTTTGCCTTTCCTATTAGCCTCTCTCCAGACTAAAAGGCCTTTAGCAGCTCCTAGCTAGCTGGAACTACTCAGGCAGTAGTTCCCACTCCCTGCTGGTCTCTCTCCCAGGCCTTCTACATGGGAGCTCAGGAGAATTGTCACCTGCCCTCTTTCCCATAGGCTCCCTCCCCTTCTAAGCTGGCTTCTGCTCCCTGAAGCCTCGCTTGCTACCTGAGAGCTAAGGAGGACTCAGAACTGTCCCTTATTAAACTCAGGTTGCTTTTAAATTCCCCAGAAAGTCTGCTCCAGTTCTATAGTACTCCGTCACGTGGGCCCTGGTGTCATTCATTTCACCTCAGGAGGTGGGCTGAGTTTTCCATAAATGAGGCTGAACCCTAACTCCCTTCAAGGCTAGCTTACCCTGTGACAGCATAGCACATTACTGTGGGTGACTTCTATAGTTCTAATATAAAGCAAAAGAGATGATTTCTTTCACTGTCATAAGAAAGCGTTCCAGAAATATTGAGACCAGTACATTGACTTTTATTTAAATACTCACTCATACCAAAGAATTTTTTTAGAATTCAGTATTTTATAGTACATAAAACTGCATAAATGAACATTATAAATTTAATCGTGGTGATAAGAAAACTGCTTTCTTTCATAAAATACTAAACATTACCAAAGAGAAACATTCAAAAAATGGTGAAAGAAGAGTGACCAAATTATCATGATTGAGAACGTAGGTCAAATCCAGATTCTTATGGTACCTTTTGGGCAAACTAGCTTTCAGAAGACATATCTGTTTTATTATTAGTGTTTCTAATAATAATATTAATTAGACTTTATCTGTTTTATTATTAGTGTTTCTGTGAGGCTGATTCTGTGGAGCCCATCTTCTACTCCTAACAATTTAGTGAGAGTCCTTATCCAACCATCTATTCAAACATTTCAAATTCATAAATTAAATACAAAATAATATTAATCAAAATGTACATAAATGTATGTTATACATGTATAGAGTTGTTATAAATGTATAAATATTAATCAAAATGTACAGAGAGATGTACAGAGGTGTATGTTATAAATGCCTTGACAGATAGTGCTTTTCCCTCCAAATCAACACAGAATTAGTCCTCTGCTGGCAGTGGTCAACATCTTACTGGCAGGTGCCATCCTTCAGATGAGATGCAACATGGAGATACTGACCATTAGTGGTCATTAAAGAATCTATTGCACTTTTTGGAAGAGTTGTCCCATTCACCTATCATCATTCCAGTGACCATTTTGCCTAGCAAAAATTTTATTGTTGTTTCAACTGAATAAAGTCATCTTAATTTTGTTAAAGGTAGCATAACTGATGATACATGGCAGATGAATCTGTAAGTGACATTTTAAACTTTTTTTTTATATATTATAGAGTATCTCATCCTCCACAAATTGTTTTGCCACTTCACAACTGGGAACCTAAAGATGAACCTACCAAAGAAGAGGACGTTGGCCCTTTAGTAGAACACATATATGAGGTATCATTGAAAGCATTTAGCTTCCGATAGTTCTGATTCTGCTCCATTGAGATCATTTTGAGTTTGGTCATTGTCATCATCTGGAGCTGGATATGACCCTTAATGCAAATATTTTGCTCTAGGCATGGTTGAAATTCGTTCCTGGTAAGTAGGCACAACTCCTGTGGATTTCAGTGAGAGAGGCACCAGTTTATGCCAGGGCAGGATTTAGTCCCTGGTTAAGGAAGCCTGAACACTTTTGGTGTTTACTAGATATTAAGCAAGAAACAGGGGACCAGATTGGAAGCCCATTAAAGTGAATACTGTGTTTTTTCCATTGACTTCAATGGGTTTTTATAAAAGACCCTGTGAGAACAATGAAAATAATAAAATGTTACCTTAAAAATGTAAATAACTCCCAAAATCACAGCAGCTTAAAAAGCAACAATGTTCTCTGCTCTCCCAGTGAAAGACTTGTAGCTTCCAAAACAAAAACAACTTCACAAGTTTTGTGTATTAATATTTTGAAGTGTACATCTTTCTGTCATGTTTTTCCTTCTGGAGATATACTGATTAAAAAGAAAAGGGATTCAAGTTCAAAACAAGTACTTTGAATGAACTAGACTGAATACAGACCATGTTTTGAATTTGATAGATGACCTTCAAGGAGGTGAAACAGAGTGCCTCACATCTGGTTACAATTCACAAGCCAGTAGTCAGGAAAGGATAGGTAACTTGAAACAGAAAGAGCAACTGAATTTAAACAAAATTATATGGTTAAAATTTGCAAGTCTAATACTGAGGTGAAATTCATCAGAGATATCAATCTATGAACAAAATAAAAGTTATGCTCTAATTTTACAGCTTAACATATTTCTCCATCCTGTAATAAGAATCTTCATGTTACCACCATTTGAGCTCTGATGCAGCAGGTCACTTAAACGTGTGCAACTTTCAACACATGCATAGTTCCATTGAATAAGGATTTCCCTATTGTTTATTCGCAAACAAAAACTTCACTGAAAAAGAACTCGGGTTGAAAATCTGTGTCACCAAGTTCCAGAAATCAATTGTGTTGTCCCTTCACAAAACTTTTAAAATGTCTCAAAATAAACAGCAAAGCATCCAGCCTATTCCATTTTTACACTCAAACCAAATTTACACCAGCTACCCAAAATTAAAGTTGCCCTCTAATCTTTGTGAAAGTATAGGCATATAGGGAAAATAATAATATAGAAGGTTCTGAGTTCATCATTTTTAAATTTCTTTTATGATTTTTTTACCAAACTTCCCAGAAAAATTCTTCTCTTGGATGTGATAATAACTTCTGAGATTCCAGGAAGATTGTTTTCTTTTGAGGAAAGCTGGCTTCAGGAGGTTTGAAAACTGGGTTTTTAATAATGAGAAAGTACCTTGAGAATTCACTATGAAACAGCTGCTGCTGCTCCATCAAATGGTGTTAAATTGTGACACTAATGCAAGAGCTATAAATTTCTAGTAACTCCATTAGGTCTGTTTTATATTGTGGTAAATGAAGGCAGAATCTAGAACTTTATTTTTTCATACTCAGTTTGTAGGTAATCGTAGACCTTAATATCAGATTTAAAAATACAAGGGAGAAAGCCACTACACACTTTAATATTGACTGAGACTTAGTAAACCTCCCATAACTGCAACTTCCCTATTGGCTGACCCTGAGCAAGTCACTTCACCTCTCTGTGCTTCAGGTTCCACATCTATAAAATATGAATAATGAAATTTACCTCTTTCATAAGGGTTGTTGAGATCTGTGGGCTGAAAAGTATTATACGAGCTAAAAGAGTTTGTTGTTATTCCCAGTCTTGGAAATTTGCACATTGAGGGGTTTTATTATTTATTTGACAGCTGCACAATATTGGACCGAGTGCCATCAATGAAACATTTCTGCATGTTGGATGGCCTGCATCCAATCAAGAGGAATCTCTTCTTTACATTCTTCATATTCAGACACATGGACCGTTGCAATGTCAAACAAGCTCTGATATCAATATATTGCAAATAAAGGTAGGATACTTGCTACTGTTTTTAGCCTTGTCTACATTTTGTTTCCCTTTTTTGACTGTCATTCCACATGAAGTGGAGGTTTTCATTCAGCTGTTCGTTATGGCACCCAGATAGGAAAATTATCTTGGAAAATATGTCATTGTTTAAAATGTGAAGAACTTAACATGCTTTGCACTATGATGTGTGTTAAATCTCTATCCTCTTTTTATCAAGAGACTCTGGTTTTATTGTCAGGATTGCAGAGCTGAGAATTAGAGATGATAATTTTATGAAGGGGAGCTCTTTGCTCTCTTTATTTTTAAGGGGCAATTTTATTATAGCTGTAAATAGACAATACGGAATTTTGCAGCTTTCATGGATCTTGTTTGCAAATGCCAACTCCCAAGAGATCAGTAATTGAGAGATACTTGCTGTGCTGACATAATAAAGATCCTCGGTTTGGTCTATCTCTACATGCAGCTCATTAATATAACATAAAACTGGTTTGTTTATCTAATGCACACTGCACTTTCTGACAAAACTTAGTGATTCTCTATAGTTCATAGTTTCACAAGTTTATGAACATGTTAACTACAGAGAAATATTAGCTCTCTGCTACATTTTAATTTTTAGACTTAATACTGTATCATCATGCAATTTTTCTTTGATTTGAGAAGACTTTGGCATTTGGGCTGCATTCTAACCTAATGCTAAAAACTGTGTGTACATGGTTAACTCAAGGTACTTACAACAAATTAAATGATCAACTGGAAAATATGTGGATAACTAGTCAAGATTACTAGCAGCACAGTCCTCTTTTCTCGATTTGTTAGAATTACCATTGATTACAGATACAGAAATAAGTGTACTTTATACAGACTAGAGGCTGACTCTAATACACTTACATTAACTTTAGACAGGTTTGACTTCATTGACTAATTATTTGTATAGTTTATATTATAATAGCAACCCTAATTGACTAGCCGTACAGAAATATACAGTAGCAAGATCCAGTCCCTGCCCTAAGAATCGTATCATCTAAAAAGGGGGAAAAAACAGATAAAGGATAATACAGAAAGTCAGAATTACATAGAGGCAAAATGCTCAGAGGACGGTACCTGTCTCACAGGCTATGTCTGCACTTGCAAGTTAGGTCGATTTAAGGAGGCTTAAATTCACCTAACTTAGTCCCCATCCACACCAGGCTTTCATTAAGTCGACTTAAGAAATTCCTTAAGTCGACTTAAAGAAAGCTTAAGTCAACTTAATAAGACCTGCCAGGTACGTCGACCTAACCCTCCTTACTTTGACCTAACCCTTCTTTAGGTTGACCTAAGCCCAGTGTGGACGCTTAAGTCCACTTTGTTAAGTTGACCTAATGGCAGTTAGGCTGACTTAACAAAGTGGACTAAGTCCACATCCATGGAAAGCACTTTAAGTCAACTTAATAAGGACAATTTTAAGTCGACTTAAGGTCGACCTTATTAAGTCAACTTAACAAAGTCGACCTAACTTTTTCTAGTGTAGACATAGCCACAAGTTCTTACTGCCAGCTTTTAAAAAATACATAAACTATGTGATCTGCAATTTCCACCTAACCTTTTTGTTCTGCTAAATAACATGAGTAAGATTTCATTCCATTCAATGTGTTCAAACATGCTACCAGAGAGTTTTCTTGTTATGCTGGTAAATTTACCTGGGTATCCAGGTGCATTCTCAGATACTGGGTGCAATGATAGTTTAAGACATTTCTGTCAGATTGATAAAATTACTTCATGGACACTGTAAGTCCTCTAGATGTTTCCTGCAATTGCTGAACAGAGAAGATCATGACTTTGGGATTATGGTGCCTGGGATGCTGTACACCAGCTTGTTGAGAATTTTTGCCTATATCCTTCCTGGTGTTGACAGCAAAAAGACAAGTGTGTGTCTCAGTCATGCTACCTGAAAAACAGTGATAATATCCACTTGAGAGTGCTGTGAGGCTTAACAAATTGCTCTCTATGTTTAATGTAGTGGTTTGATATCCTCCAATGGAAGGTAATATAGAAGGGCTAAGTATTAACATCACATACATAAGCTCACTGGTATTGTACATTTCTTCTCTAGAAATGAAAATTCTCGAGACTTTTATTCTTCCCCTTCTACTTCCAAAGGCTGGAATCATTTGGCAGAACAAAGACTCAAAGTTGCACATCACCAAACATTAACACATAAAGTTTAAAGAACTAATTAAGTTCCTGAAAGAAAAATCTACAGAATAAGTATTCGGTATTGTGTTCTGCTTACTATGTGCTATACTTGTTATGACATTTATTTCCTTATTAAGGTTGCTCAGAGTCTTCAGGTGATTTGAAGAAGCTTGCTATCCATTTCTTAGACTTAATGTTTAGTTTGTGAATGACATTGTTCATGTGCATGCTTTTCTTAGAAATCTCATAGTGTGGCTAGACATTTTATTCAGCATTATTGGTGCATTATAAGTACAGGGAGCTATTCTGAGTTAAATCATGAGGCCTTCACTGAAAGGTGCCTTTTAAGGTGCAAGGCACCAATATATCAGAACTGCATGATGGGCAGGCAAAAAGCGACAGTTACGGTAGCCATGGACACACCATTTTAAAGGGCTCTAGCTCCTTTGGTGTGGCTAACACTGCTAGTCTCATGAATTTCTAGTGCTCAGGTGTTCAAAAGAACTGGAAGTCTGGATTGTAAACTCTTTAGGGGAGACATCATCCTTTTTATTCACTCTTTTGTACAGCACCTAGCACAATAGAGTCTGAGATTCCTAGATACTAGGGAAATACCAATACTAACCAGCCCCACTGCCGGGGCACAAACGAGAATGACTTCTTGCACATACAGACACATCTTGCACATATACCCAGCAGTCACCATAATAATCTGGCATTTTGTTTTTACCAAGTCTCCACCCATACTCCCATGGAAGCAACTCAAATGTCCCTGAATAAGAGCCTTAGAATTTGGCCCATTCATTTTTAAATATTCTATTTTCTTATCAGACCTTAGTGATTTTTTTTCATTACTATTAACTACATCAAAGTTGCTTACAGGGTTTAATAAAGTGCCTGCTCTGTTATTTATATTTCAATTCTAGTAGTATGTATATAGCTGGCATGTATGGAGATTTTTTTATATATTGGATATTCATCGGCTTTAAATTGTAAAATATGTAAATTCCCATGTTGCCTGAAATGTTAAAATCTCTCTCCATGTAGACACATTAGGAGTCTGTTCTGTAGCTGTCTTTAAGTGTTTAGGGTTTTCAATATTTCAACAAATATCCATTGTCTCAGACTGTACTATAAAATTTAACTGCTGAGTGCTGAATGGACTGTAACACACTAATGGAAGGTACCATGTATGAACACCCGATGAAAGAATTCATACAATATTTTATTATTTTATAACTTTGTGGATGTCAATTTATAAAAGCTTTTGCTTTGTCAGCAGTATCATGCACATATCTATATAACCTCTCACTTGTCTCTTGTTTGTCATTCATACAATAAAATGCTTCTTAATTTATTTAAATGATGCTGGCACAAAAAATGAACCAACTGGTTTTCTATGCTACGTTATTGTTAATGGAATGCATGCAAATTATTTTCCTTTCTAGGAATCTGATTCTCTGTTCCTAGCAGCTCTACAGATCTTAAAATTTGGGGTAAACCTGTACTTGTAAAGGCCTAGCAGCAGCCTTTCCACAAAAGCATTGATCTGTCACTGGATAGAAGTATGTATGTTAAGATCCATGTTTGTTATGGCAGATCCCCCCAAAGGAGTTGGGTTTGGTTCAAACTCAGGAGATTTAGCAAAACTGCCCAGTTCTACATATTATGCTATGAGAAACAAGATAGCCAATTTATTTCACATTACTGATTCCAGATACTTCTTAGGGTAAACACTTCTTATGTGTAGCCAGTAGAGAGTGGGTTGTTAAACAGAGAAAAAGAGGTCCACATGCAAAACCTAATATAGATCTTCTGTATACCAGTAGGGATTTCAGAGTCTAATTTATGCCCTACATTACAGTATCTACGTTGATAGCAGGCCGAAATACTCAGTTTAGGCAGGGCCTACTTTGTCACTGATACACTTTAGCATTAGTCTGGCTAGCGCTGCTGTGCGTTCCAGAAGCAGCTTAAACAGGCTATTCTTGAAAGTGATGAGATGAGCTGTGCCAGTTACAGATTTTTTCGGTTTGCTGAGAATTGCAAAAAGGCAGAAGATCTGTTCAACCCAAATGTTTAGTTCAAACCAAAGCTGAAACATTCTGGTTCAATTTAGAACATCTTTTAAACTGTTTTTATTTGAAGGAAGTTATTTCAAACCGAAAAAATTGAAACGGGTTGTTTTGAAACTATTGAAACAAAGTTTTTTTTTTTTCCCTGAGTATTTTCTTATGATTGGTTGGTTGCGTGGGTGGGTGGGTGGTGGCTTTTTGTTAACATGTACTATTCAGTGAAACTGACACAAATTTGCAAAATGTGTTGGTGTTGCTGAATCAGCACTTTCCTCCTCTCCTTCTGCCTCCTCTCCCCCAAATACTTCAAACAAAAAGTTTTGCCCAGTTCTAGTGGTTATGATGGGGGGAAATTCTACATTTTCTTTTGGAGATCAGCAACTCAAAAACCACTGGCAAGAATAGGGAGCTGACTTGCAAAGGGAAATGCTGTATCTTTCTTCCCACACAGCCACTATGTTCAGCAAAAGGTCTCAATTTTAAATTTTACTTCAGAAGCTGCGTTGGGAACATTATACTCAGGAGAGAGAGGAGCTCACAGGTAGAAACATGCTTTAGGCTTTAGTGAGTCTTTTTTTTTAACATAAATAGGAAATTATTACATCTTTTTACTATTTTTTCATGCTCCTATTTCCTTTTCCTCATTCCCATCTGATTTTGATAATGGCTATATATGTTACATAAATGAAACTAGCGCGAATAAGGATTGTGATGTCATATCTCTGTTATGTGTGAAATCTGATTATGGCAATTGCAGCATCAAAATGACTAATCAAACTAAATAAGGGCGTAGGGGCTCCGTATCATCGACCTATTATAGAAAGGATATTTAAATTTATGCTATATTTTAATTTTACCAAAGCATCATAAACAGAATGAAAATTGCTGAAACATGAACTTGTTTCAAATAAATAGTGTTAAGTAAATACTATTATCATATGTTCTTGCTTGCAGCAAACAGGAACAGATTATTGGGGGGAAGGAGGAGATGTTCAATTTCCAGGACACACTGTATATTGACTAACACTGAGACTTCTAAAGGAGCATAAGGACATTTTAGATACCTAACTTCCACTAGACTTAATGGGTATGTCTACACTAGCAATTTAGGTCGACTTAAGGACCCTTTAGTCTACCTAAATTACTCCATGTCCACACTTGGTTTTCATTAAATCGACTTAAGAAATTCCTTAAGTCGATTTAATGAAAGCTTAAATCAACTTAATAACTACCCCTCCTTATGTGGACTTAAGCCTTAAGTCGATTTCTTAAGTCAACTTAAGGATGGTGTGGACAGGGAGTAGCCCTTAAGTCGACTTTATTAAGTCGACTTAATGCCAATGTGGATGCCTATGTCCAATGTTAAGTCAACTTAATAACTTAATAAAGTCGACTTAAGGGCTACTCCCCGTCCACACCGTCCTTAAGTCGACTTAACAAAGTCAACTTAACTTTTTCTAGTGTACAAATACCCAATGTGTTTGGGCACCTAACTCCTGTAGGCTCTTCTGAAATTTCCAGTCTAAAATGCCTTGGATGTTTCTGTTTCAAAAATGGTTTCTACCAGTATACACCTCCACTTTGCTGAATCTATCTTGTCTTGTCTTGTCCAAATGTTTTTCTTAAGATTGTTTCCCTTTTTTCTCCAAAAGGGCAGATTTAATCTTCCAATGTTTTTTAATACTCTTGATGGGTAAAGCAGGGATTTTGGAGCTGTGGGGGGGGGGGATTTCCTATTTTTTTTCCTGAGGCTTTTTTTTGTGGAGGGAAAACACTAAGAATGGTGTTAATTCCTTTCCCTCCTTCCTTCTGTCTCACAGTTATTTCAGGCAAAGTATTTATTCCCATCTTGTGCTGCAAAGCACCTTCTAAATGTGACCTTGATGGCACTGGTATCATACTGAATGTGACATTTAATTCTAGCCGTTCCATAAGTCCCATTTTCAGAAATCTTTAATTTTTCCACCATGTCAGATGATTAGTTGTTAATGGTTTTTTCAGGTTCCCTTCTTATAGTTAGCCTTCTTCATGAACAGTGATTCTGGTAGGCAAATATTTATTTTTAAGGGGCCAAAGCATGCAAACTCATCAGTGGGGCACACAGATGTCTGCAACTATAAAAGACAATATGATTTTCTTTTAAGCAGCATCTTTTATACAAATCACATTTCAAAACACTCAATGAAGTTAAACAACAAATCACACCAGAGGGGGTTGCATGGAAAGAAAAGTAGGAAAGTTATGTTTTCAGGTGAGGTTTGAAATCAGAGGTGAAGAATTGAGGCGGTAAAGAGGCATGAAAAGTCTCTTTTGGATGCCAGGAAATGCAGAGAAGGATGTCTGTGGAGGGGCCGAGAAGGCCAAAGCTAGACAAATGTAGGGAGCATCAAAGGGCGTAGAGAAAGTTATGGTCTCTGAGATAGAAGCAAATGCATGAAAGGTTTTAGAAACAAAAGGTCAAACTCACCTTCCCCTCACCCCTGGCTCAGTGAGAATATAATTTTATCTCCTTGTACTAACCTGGCTCCTTGGGCCACTGGAGAGATTCAGCCCCTAACGTAGGATAGGAGATGCTTCCACATCTATCTTTCCCAGCTGGTTCTGCTTCACTGGGGCAGCTTAAATCTCCAGTGAAAGCCATACAAACTGAGGCTGCAATAGGGATGCACTGAATCAGGGTTTAGTCTAGCCGTATTTATCCCATGCCAGCACTGCCCACATTTGGAGCTGGAGTTGCTGTCTAAGCATGTCATCATAGAGGACCTGCAAAAAAGCCAGACAACTTTCCCTTCTGGAGAGAATCTTGCTACAGGAGGGTAATTTTGAATTGCTTCCTGATGCGAAGAGGGACCTGCTGAAGTGTGTTTGAGCATATTAGTATTATGGGTACATTTATTAATAGATGTGACAAGGTGGGTTTTAGTACTCTGAAAAAAGGAGAACAGGAAGCTTCACAAACTTTTAGTCATTTATAAAACATATACTGTATTTTGTCTTTGAGACTTATCTTTTCTTGGTCTATGAAAGCATTTGCTGCTCAGTACCATTATTTATTAATTTATTTGGTATTTGAAAATATTTGACGACTATCACAGGTGAACAAGGGGCAGTCCATGGATTATTCATGACTAGAGCAGGCAGGGAATTTTTTCCCCCACATCTTAAACACTTTTTTGAAATCTCATTAAAAAAAAAAAAAAGAAAAGCAACACACCTCTCATTCTGCATCAGGGAAAAAAACAAACCCTTTCTAAGTTATTTTTTATGGAAAACATAGAAAGCGAGTTCCATTTTATAAAAATAATTATCGGAGCAGGGACTTCTCTTCTCTGTTGGAACTGTTCCACCATGTGTAAATAATAAATATTAATTGGGCTAAAGAGAGAGAGAGACTGACTGACTGACTGACTGATAGCCTGGTGGTTGAGGACTCATCTTGGATGTGGGAGATCTAAATTCCTGTGCTAAATGACTTGGATTGGGTTTAGTGTCTCTCTCCCTCTCTCTTTGGCTAGGTCTACACTGGCAAGTTAGTTCGAATTAAGGAAGCTTAATTCAAACTAACTTAAGCCTTGGCCACACTAGGCTTTCATTAGTTCTAATTAAGGGCTTCCTTTATTCGAATTAATAAATTCGATTATACCTTTCGAACCAACCCTTAATTCGAACTAGTTAGTTCGAATTAAGTCAATGTGGCCATATTAGTTCGAACTAACTGCTTAGTTTGAACTAACCGGCACATTGAGCTTAATGCAATTGACTAATTCGAACTAAGCAAGTGCCATGCATGGTACTTGCTTAGTTCAAACTAAAATTCCAGTGGGGCCATGCTAGTTCGAATTAAGTTAATTCAAACTAACTAAAATTAGTTTGAATTAGTTAGTTCGAATTAACTAATTCAAACTAACTTTGGTAAGTGTAGACATAACCTTTGGAATTGAGAAGAAATACCATCCTAGATCTGAATAGCCTTCTTGTCTAAAATAGCATTGAAACTGGCACATTCCCACAGAAAGTTTGGGTTTTGAAAAATCAGTTTTGTTAAACCAAAAAATGTTTCATCAAAAATTTTCTGATCAACTCTATTCATAAGTTATCTAAACTTGGAGTCCTTTGATGAGGCTTCCAGCCACTAAACTGGTCACTCAAGTATTTTAGTGAATAGAAGATATATATAATGTAAAATATATGTATTTGAGATTAAGAACAAGTTTTCAGTTAACTCATGGAGACTATTTTTGAAGTATTGCAATAACTGAATGTCCCAGTTTCCAAAGCCCATACTTTGTGAAATATTCACAAATTTTTATCTAGTATTTGACCAGCTCTACATTTATATAAAATCTGTGATCATATATTGATGGCTTCTTCCAAAGATAAGTTTCAAAGTTCATTTCAGTGTATTCCTTTTAATTTGTCATCATTAAGGGGCCCTACATGTACTAATGAGAGAATCTTGGAAATGAAGAATACTCATGTGTTACCTCACTGAGAGAGATTTACTATCTGCTTAAGTATTTTCTTACTGCAGGGAAACAAATCTATTTTAAGTAAAAGAATTTCACTTTTGATTAATGGCTTTTTCAGCAGTTAATTACATTATTCTTCCACTCTGTGGGATGTTTAATGAATATACTGTCCTGACCCCCATAGTTTAAATCAGACAAATGGTAGAAATACAGGAATAGCTTGTGGATATTATGTCTGAGTTTACCTTTTATACTAAAAAAAAAAAATTCTGATAATTGCAATTTTTTTAGGAATTTGTTTTAAATGAATGCAGATTTTGTGTTTGATAGTTTAAAGGCACACCATCCTATAAATTCCTTTTATCTGAGGCCCTTAAGGAATTGTTTTTGATGTATTTAGGTGTATTCCTTTTGAGGTCATATCACAAACTTAATCATATATTTCATTGCAGTTTGACTTGATAAAGCTGTGCTAAATTAGGGAATTCTCCTTCCTGAAAAATTAGTTCTTAATGTTTCTCTGGACACTTCAGGAAAGGCAAAGGAAGAAGCTAAATGTGTTCCATATAATCTAAAGACAAACCTACCAACAGCAGAAATAGACTTTGGCTCTGAGATTTCTCTCTCTTACATTTTTGTGTTTGTGAATATTGACTCAAAGTTTAAGGAAAAATCAGTTGGAGTTTTACTAAGCTGGAGAAATTTTGTTATAATAATTAATCCTCCAGAAACAACCACCAAAATGACGATAATAGACTGAAGATATTTTTGGATGCTGGTAAAACCATTACATTCCAAGAGCCAGGTATTGATCTCTGTTAACCACCAGACTTCAGGGGGAGTGACTTTGAATTTGTACGGTAATACAGACCAGAATATGACCCCACGAGTCTAACAAAAACGCATACAGCAATGAATTTGACTCCAGTGAAGAATGAAGATTGGGGGAAAAAATTATCCAGCGCGATGCTTACTACTGGACACCATCCTGCTGTGCCATTACAAATCAAGCTGCTCATTGAAGAAAATGGTATCTAGTCTTATGGTAGTGCTATTAAATTGAAAAAACCAAGTCAGTATAAATAAGTTCAAGTCCCCTGAGAAGGCAACATATCTGTTAGAGTAATTGTATGAAATATTATTACAGCATGCTGTCTTTCTCTTTCCAGTTTGCTATTCCACAGGACACTCCTGAACTCACTGCTTTTTTGCATAACTCTACTATTCCTCACTATGTTGGGCGGCGGGATGTCACCGTGGCAGAACCCCAAAGGAAGAGCCATGCAAAAATACTGGTGAGCTAATTGAAGTGAATAGTGCTGGGACTATATATGAAACTGTACACTGTGACTGTTGTTTGTGTCATATTCTCTTTACAGACTTGCAACTTCCTGTTGTTCTAAGTGACAAATAAGTGATGGAGCAACTGATTTTTAATCCTCTATCTATATGCAATATCATTGGTGCTTTACAGGCAAATTATGACCAATACTTTACCCAAGGATCTTACAGACTCAGGACCAATCCTGCAACTGGGTCCATAAATGCAGACCTCACTACCCCTGCAGTGCCTCACGTGGCCTCTGCCGCTTCATGATGAAACATAGTAACACTTTTTAAATCTATGCATGTATTTTGTTAATGGGTCTTTAACATTTTCATAAGTAGCTCACTCTTAAACTCAGCTACTGAAATACACCAAAAACAAGAGCTCTGTCCCATAAGTATCATCAAATGCAAATGTTCATTCAATAAATATCCAAGTCGTGCTCGGACTGCAAGAACTGCTAGGTGTTTTGTTCTTTAAAGTGTCACAAGCCAGCAAAACAGTTCTGGTGTAGTTTTTTCGTTTTCATGGGTAGATATCTGAGCAATCAAAAACGCGCTGGTGTCTGTAAAACATTGGCCACAGCAAAAACCTCTCAGCCAGTCTAGCAAAATAGCTCTGAGTACCAGTCTTAAAGCCTTCTGGGACATGAACATCTGGACGCTAATATGTTGTCAGTCTTTTTTTTCGTGGTTCGTACATTAAGTACTCCATGTTTTAGAGTATTTACACATCATAGTTACCAGTTCCTTTTTCCTGGAGGTAATATTTCTAAATCACTGACCCTGAGACCAAAAGCTTGGGACTCTTGTCACCCTCATTTCCATTTATTTTTATTAACCCCAGCCCAAGTTTTTTTCCTGCTGTCTCGTCTCCAGTTAAATTGTTCACTGTCAACATATGTTTGAGCGCCTCACTATCAGCAGAATTTGTCTCACACAGTCAGGAAAGAAAGAACTTCACAGTCCTAAACTCTGCTTGTAAAGTAACAAAAACAAATGTTTGCACTATGTCTGAAAATGGAGTTTAACTTTTTTTAAATGGGAGGAGCCCAAATCTGAAATTAATTAATGACTTATTTTAATTAAAAAGAGAATCATGGAAGTAATGATTTCCAACACCCGTGGTTGGTGTGTGACCTGTCTAACTAACTATTCTATCACCAGAAAGACCAACAACCTCACACATCGGAAAGGATTCTGATTCGAGCTAGATTGCAAAAAACATCATTTTCGGAAGAACCACCATTAAGTTCCACAAAACTTTTAATCCATTTCTCAGGAATGCCTTAATTATCAGTTGTATTTCTCTGTGATTAGTCTCTTAGGGTGCATCTACATTTATAAATTAAATTGACTTAAGCTTGCTTAAGTCGACTTAATTTACTCTGCGTCCACACTGGAGTTTCCTTAAGTCGACTTAAGCTGTTGCTTAAGTCAACTTAAGGAAAAGTAAAGTCGACTTTGTAAAACCTAGTTTTACATCGAATTTACTGCTTAAGTCGACTTCTTAAGTCGACTTCAGCAGTGTGGACGACCTAAGTCGACTTAGTTGACTTAGGGCATGGGAAAAAGGGAACCCCTGCTCCCTTCTCCCCAGGACAAGCCGCTAGCGGCTCGTCCCGGGTCCCTTCTCCCTGGGACAGCTCACATCCCTTGAATTCACATCACTTGAATGGTCCCAGCCAGAAGAAAGCGGAGGCTCCCTTTTGGCTGAGCTGCCGAGCAGTCAGCAGCTGGAGTGTTGGTCTCCCGCTCTCCCTCCTGGCCGGGACCACTCGGTCCTGGCTAGGAGGGAGCGCGGGGCTCCCTTCTCCCGGGGACCCGAGCGGTCCCAGCTAGAAGGGTTCCCTTCTGCCCGGGACCTGAGAACTCACGCGCAGAAGGGGGCCGAGGGCTGGGGCACAAGGGAGCTCCATGCTCCCTTCCCCCCCGGACCACTCCGGGGCTTGCTGCCTGGGGAAAGCCAGCCCCATGTGGGGCTGGCTCTTCTCAGGACAAGCCCTCCTAGCCTGGGGAGCTGAGGCTCCAAAGGAGCCTCAACTCCCCCTCAACCTAACTAGTCGACTTAGAGAGTATAGTGTAGACTCTCTAAGTCGACTTAGTAAGGCCCACTTTAAGTCAACTTAGGAGTCCTGTGTGGACTCGCTAAGTCGACTTAATAAGGTCGACTTAAAGTCGATTTATTAAAGTCAACTTAGTAAAGTCGACCTAAATTCTCCAGTGTAGACATAGCCTTAGTTTGCCAACATAGAAATATCTTCAGCAACTGTGAATAGTAAACAAAATATATATCTACAATATTTCCATCTTACTATGTGCTGTAAAATAATAACCAGAGGTCTTTCAGCAGCTTGATCCAGATGGACAGTATTTGATTGATTACGTGGAAACAGAGGAACTCCTCGACTGCATCAAACTAGTAGTCCAACTAGTTCAATATTCTTTTCTGACAGTTGTGTGAGCCAAATGCTTAGTACAGTGGCATAAAAACCCTATAGAAGACAAATGAAACATATGGAGATGTCTGATACATTCTCTCACTAGTCATGTGGTGTGTTTTTAGGTTAGAAAAGCAAGCCAGTGCATTGTTTTGCTCATTGATGGTGCTTTTTGCCATTAGCCCACGTGACTGAGTACTATGTTTAGGACTGGTTGAAAACTTTCCATCAAAACTGTTTTTTGATGGCAAACTGGGTTTTTAATTTATTGAAATATTCATGGAAAGTGTCTGTTTTCTACAGAAAATTATGGCTTTTCATCTGAAAATCAAACACTTTTTGGATAAAAAACTGAATATTTTTAATTTTCAGCCCCAAAAAATAGTTTGGTTTTCAGTTTTTGATGAAATATCAAAATGTTTATCAGTGAGGAAAAACATATTCCAACTAGCTTTCACGCTGTCCTGTCTCTTCTGTTTGCTAAACATTTGGTTTCTTGCCTTTTTAAGTTTTAAGTGTGTTGAAGACTAGGAAGGGTTAAATATATTATAAAGAAAAATAGAGTGTCTGCTCAGGCCTACAAATTTCAGCCAAAAGCAACCTTTTCCCATAGTAAGGATTTATTTTTGTCAATATGTATTTTTGTCTTTTGTAATTAGAAATTTAAAAGAAAATAAAGGAAAGGTTAAATAAAGCTGGTTAGAGATTGATTTAATATGAATAATTAATTAAGCAGATCCTCTACAATAGTTTCTGTAAACAAGGTTTATAGCATGAGTCTCCTCTGAAAATGTGGAAAGTAGTGAGGAAGCCCAGCCTCTGCTAGAAGGTAGAGATTTGTGCACAACATAGTTGTACTGGTATTACACTATAGCTCGGTGTAACTCTCGCCTGCTTGGTGTGGTGCTCTGTCTCTGCCACTGGCACCTAGTCCAGTTTAAGATTGATGAGTCTGCTGCGGCCTTTGTCCCTAAGGGCTCCTGACTTTTAGCTCATGCAAAGGAAGCTCATACAATAACCTTCAGAGGTCCCAAGTTTGATCCCACCCACCATCAATGAGGATCTGTTGGCATTACAGAGGAAAGACCCTTTCTGGAATATATTCCAACATAATAAATATATTAGTACACTATTCACAAAGGCAGTTTCCCAGTTTTATCCATCATATTAACTTCTTGGAGTATGGTCTCTGAAAAAGGATGTCCTTACAGAAAATACATTCTAGCACCAGTGAAGAGCTGTTTCTAGATACCTTTGCTTCAAGACACTCAAAACAGCTTAGCATCACCATTGTGAGTAAGGCATGTAGCAGTGAGGGGCAAACTGGGTTATAAAGAAAATAGATTATTCAAAATATCAGTCTTTCCCGTGAACTGAGTCTAGGCCTTTTAGAACACATCTGCACAGCATTTTGTACCCATTCTCCTCCCTAAGCTTCGGAGTCTGAGCTTCTGCCTGGGCCACAACTTCAAAGTACCGTCTATCCCGCTATTTTTAGAGTACTAGTGCAAGCCCAGCTAGCTGGACTGGGAAGCTCACTCCTCATTGGTCCAGAATGCTATGCAGACCTATCCTTAGGTTTAGATCCACTTGGATAAATACCCCAAATACTCTCTCTGATCCCCAACAGACCCTTGGTTTTTAGATCCCTCTCTCTGGCTATGTCTACACTTGTCAATTTAAGTCGACTTTAACTAAGTCGACTTAACTAAGTCGACTTAAAGTCGACTCAATTAAGTCAACTTAGTGTGTCTACACTTAAAATTAAAGTCAACTTAAAGGGGAATTTACAAAGTCGACCTAGAGCGTCCACACTGGATGCTCAGGGTTGACTTTGTAGGGCTAGGGGGGACCTTGGGCAGGTCCACGGTGGCGCGGGGGGCACCCCTTGTGTACAATGGGGCAAAGGGGGACAGGGACCCTGGCAGGGCATGTGGGCAGGGTGTGACACTGTCTGGATTTAGGGAAGCATTTATGA
>ML685840.1:1761118-1781767 GCA_007922175.1 Pelusios castaneus | reverse complement strand
TAACTAACTTCTAATATAAATACAATTCCTAGACATAAACTGTATAATCATTCCCAGCAAATTACTACCTTTCTATTGATACCAAACATGACATAGTTCCTATGGATTATAGCATTTATGAGATATCCATAGAAAATAATATCATAAATGCTTCCCTAAATCCAGACAGTGTCACACAAGGCTCTGCCCTGCCCTTTGGGGGGCATGCCAAGCTCCCCCTGTGCCCCTCCCTCGGCAGGGAGGGCATTGGTGTAGTCCTGGGGTAGCCCTAAGTCGACTTAGGGCTACCCCACGTCTACACTAGCTTAATTCGACTTTAAAAAGTCGAATTAAGCCTTAAGTCTAGTGGAAAGGAGGTTTAATAAAGTCGACTTAATTTTCATTGTCAACTTTATTTTCCTTAAGTCGTCTTAAGCAAGCTCCTTAAGTCAACTTAAGGAAACTGTAGTGTAGACGCAGGGTAAATTAAGTCGATTTAAGCAAGCATAAGTCGACTTAATTTACAAGTGTAGACGCAGCCCCTGTGAGTTGCCTTCCATTCCATTTGCCCAAAACAGCTCCATCTTTTTCTGTGATTTCTCCAATCTATCCCCTTCTCCAACTCTTCATCTCGCTCCATGACTTCCAACCAGCTCCTTATCTTGACTGGTAATATTTCCATTCCAGACTCCAGCAAGTCTATAGTCAAGAGTAGGGCCAGTTGGCTTTTGTATTTAGTTGTGTGTGTTATGGTCTATCCCCATCCAGGATCACTGCGTGCCAGGAAAGCTTCATAGAACATAAGGTTCAAATACAGTAACTAATGAAGCCCAGCAAACGTGCTGGCTGTACAATGTAAATATGACTAGGAAAATTAGGAGTGTCAGAGAAGAAGTTTTGAGAGTGTAAATATGGAGCTGGATTTTAGGGATTCTTCAAACCAGTCTGATGAATACTGTTAGCTTTCTCATCACTAATATGTGTAGAGGGTTGTATTCAAAGATAACGTAGAAGAATCCCTATTGTATTTATTCATTTCTCACAAAGGCACTTCAGATACCTCCTGTTATACATTTATATAGACTAAATATAATATAGACTATAATAGACTAGACTATAATGTAGTCTAATTCTTGTTCTTTATTTAAGATGCATGATATTTAATACTTTAAGAAACAGTTGCTCATTTTATTAATTCAGAGCAGTTGAGAGTAATTAAATCTGTGTATCATTAAATGTGTGTGTTCTCACATGAGCCTTGTTACAATAGCATAATTATAATTTCAATTTATTTTTATACAGAACTGCACAAATGTGAAGTGTTTAATAATCTCATGTACAGTGGGACAGTTAGAAAGAGGAAGAAGTGCAGCACTAAAAATCAGATCTCGGTTATGGGCCCAAACTTTCCTACAGGTAATGTAAATGTGAGACTATTTTTATACACAAAAAAGCCTATTTTATTTAGCTAGTATGTAAAGATATACATATTATGATCTTAATTTGACCAAATGTGAATCTTAATGTCATGACTTTGTTTTGGGATAAATATGTCATCACTTTGTTTTGGGATAAAATCTCTCTGCTTCATGCTTATGTCACACATATACTGCTAATTTCTCCCTCAAATGAACAGTCTATCCATGTCAATTTTACTGTGTTAATTTTTACTGGATATTCAGAGTCGATCTTGATCACCAGCCTACCTTGCCTTTCCATAGTATATTTGCTCATAGGCTTTTGCTGAGCCTCCCAGAAGAATAATCTATCGGCTTGTGGACCTACATGTTGCTTTATTTTAAAACTAGTATGAAGTTGTCTGCAAGGGTATATTTCTTCATTTTCTTGGTGCTTACATGTCTCAGTGCCATATAGCTGATGATGAATGCTCTGTGCAGCTTAAAAATTAAAAGGTATTCGTTCTCCTGATGGTTTAGGTGTTAGGCCAGAGGTCGGCAACCTTTGCTGGCTCCTGTGCCAGCCCCTCCCATAAGCAGGTGCCTGGGCAGGGCCAGCAGGAGCTCCTGCGTGCGCATGGCTCTTGAGGCCGCAGGCCCTGCTGGAAGTGTGGGGCCAGCAGGGGAATGCAGCCACAGAGTCAGGAGCCCTGTGCTTGGCTGTGAATGGGTGCGCGTGCCATGTTTGGCATGCGTGCCCAGGATTGCCAACCCCTGTGTTAGGCCCATGTGCAACATACACATGTAGAGATGAGAGCACTCAGAGAAATCTTATATTCCACTCATCCAACCTATATTTCTTTTACTTGCTGGCAAGGATACTGTGGGAGACCATAGCAAAAGCCTTGCTAAATTTAAGATATATCATGTCCACAGCCACAGTCAGTTATCTCATCAGAGAAGGCAATCAGGTTGGTGAGGCATGACTTACCCTTGGTGAATCCATGCTGACTGTTCCTGATTACCGTCCTCTCTTCCAAGTACTTTGAGAACCTGCTCAGTGATTTTTTCAGGTACTGTGGTGTGGCTGACTGGTCTCTAATCATCCAGTTCCTCGTTTTTACCTTTTTAGAAGATGTACACATATTTGCCTTTTTCCAATCATACGGGACCTACTCCAATTGCCATGACTTTTCAAAAATAATGGCCAATGGCTCTACAGTCATATCAGCCAACTCCTTCAGTGACCACAGGGTGTGCATCCTGCTGTTCTCCTTTCTTCCTGTTTGTCAGGATCCTGAATTCAACTATCTCATTGTCACTGCTGCCCACGTTACCACCCACTTCTACTTCCCCAGTCTGTGAGCAGCAGGTCAAGAGGAACGCAAAGAGTCTCTTAAGTGAAGAAGAGCCTTTTCTGCTTAAAAACAAATATAGACCTAAGAGAGTAGCACAGGGCATGGCTCACCTACCGGTGAATTCTCTGTATCTTAAAGTTCTTAAATCATGATTTAAGGAGGTAAATAACTCAGTCATAGGTTGATGGCCTATTGCTGGAGTGGGTGGGTGAGGTCTCGAGGCCTGCATTTTGCAGGAGGTCAGACTAGCTGATCGTACTGATCCCTTCTGACCTTAAAGTCTATGAGTCTATGAGAGTTGTTGCATCTAGTACAGCACTGCATGTCTAAGAAGTTGCCAGAAGAAGATAACTTCCCCTTTACATCCACAGGGAAAATAGAAAGGCAATAACATGAGGGGACACAGCCAGCCTCCCCCATCGCACTTGCCTTAAAACAGTTCCCTTTTTCAGCACCCCTTTTACAAATTAACGGCTAAACAGGCTCAGCCATAAAAGACTGCAGCCCATAATTAATTTCCTAAAAAGGGCATCATCTGCTCTAGGAAAGCCTGTAAACTTCCAATTCCCAAGACTATCCCATAAGTAAATAAAAATACACCCAAATCATTGCAGCTCAGAACACATTATGTATACTAAAATCTAAGGATTAGCTTCCAATAAATCTTAAGGATTAAACTGTAGTCAGAGGAAATCGGTCTGGTCTCTGGGACTATTTCTAAACAAGAAACAGTGTACCTGGGTAAGGCTGAGTTCCACACTCATTGTTCCATGTTGGTAGGGACAGTGTATTCTCTGTTCAGATCAGGATCTCCTCATTTATAATACAACACAGTGTATGACTTGTGTGTTAATGTTATTATTTCTGGTTTTTTGTACATGTAACTATATACTTAAATAAATTTGTATACAATTTGCATATACAAAAAAGTAGAGGTAATATTAACACACAGCAGTCCTGTACTATGTTGTAATATAAATGAAGACATGATGATTGGCAGAAAGAACCGTTTGTACTTATTAATATAGAATAGTTTATAACACAATCAACTCTGTCACTGTGTACATTATTTTCTCCTTGGTTGTCCTACTACAATCTTGATGAGAATTTGATCCAATGTGATTCATGCTAGACTTAACAATTCACATTTCCTCTAAAAGAGTGTACGAATCTGATTATATGCGTTGTGATGGGTAGAGTTCAGTCTTATATAATCTCTCTTTTTTTCCTATGTGGTTTAACTGACTGGCCTTTTTGCCTCATGGCTGTTGTCATCTGTCGCCTTAAAATCAAAACTTTTAACAAAAATTGCAGTTTTAAGAAGTGCAAGAATTAGACATGTTGGAGTAAACAAAGCAGCCCTGAGTGTCATAACTAGCCAACAAAGATAATGAAAAATGTTGTACAGAGGCCAAGAAGAAGCAGAGCCATTTTTGGCTTTATTTCAAAGCTTGGATGTAAATAAGAATCACCACATAAGTTAACCAAGGGATTCAGACTTGCTGAGCTAGCAAATCACTAAATGCCTGATTAATGAAAAAAAACGAAACCTTTTATGGTCATGTTACATTGTGTTCCATTCAGGCTCTGTCAGTTCTTTAATATATAGTATTCTAAGATGTTTATCAAATAGTTAATTCATTATTCAACCCATGGTGGCTGAAATGCTAGTCATGGCAAGTTGTGGTACTAAGCCAAACCTTCAGAGAGAGATCCATAGAGATTTTGCCTAATGTTCTTTGACCTTTAGTGGGTAAATTTTAATGTAGTGCATGTGACTTGAGCAATGAAACAGCTGCTCTGAAAATATGTCCCTAAGTGGTGAATTTGTACCAGCTTTCTGTTTTGTAACACCCTTCCAGATTACAAGCACTTCCTCTGGTTATTCACCAGAATGGCGGGGAGCAGAGCACAGCTCCTTTTTATATGTTGTTTAAATCTGTGTTAAAAGTGCCAGAAAACTATTAATAAATTCCCTCCCAAGCCCTCACAGAGCCTGAAAAGTTGCATGAAGGAATGGGACTGGCTAGGTAGTAGGCAGTGAAACAATGCCCAGAAGGCATGGAGTTCTGCAGAAGGGTTTTTGCTTTCCTTTTGTTTGCCTTTCCTTGGCCCTTACATAGATCCACACATCTGGATTTGGCATGCCTGTCTGCATGGACTGCAAAACTAGAAAAGAAAAAATTCAGATCTTGATGTGAGTGCCCACACGTGTGAGGGTGGCTTTGTCATGTGGGAGGAAGCTTTTGTCCCTGCTTGACCCCCTACAACTCTGCTCAGAAAGCCTAGTTCTTTATCCAGGGGAGAGGATTTGGGCCTAAAGAGGCCTGCATGTAATTATCCAACACATTACTCTACAACCAAGCCAAGTTCCCTAAGAATAGACTGGCAGAGTCTGTCACTCTGCACAGCAACTTTCCGTGCAAGGAAAGCATTCTTCAAGGCTGCAATGGGAGTGTATGGCACTCATCTGTGTAGTGAAGCACCATGATGGGTCCAAGGAGATGTGCCAACTTATCAGGCTTATCTTCCTCTCCTACTGGCTAACCTTGCTTCCTGCCTCTCGCTCTCCCCCCAGTATCACAACTTGCAGGCCTGATTTAATGTTTGCCCTTTGTGATAAAGTCAGGCCAGATGGCTACCGGAGGGTATGCCATGGCAGGTATGTGAGCCCTTGGCTGTTAAAAGCCCTGTTCCCTGTAGGCAGAGGGGAGGTTACTACAGGGCAGTTAGAGGCACCTGGGCCCAATTAAGGGCTGCTCCTGGCTAATAAAAAGAAGCCTGCCCCTGCTAGAACTGTGGAGAGAGAAGAGAAGAGAAGAGAAGAGAAGAAAAAAGAAAAAAAAAAAAAAAAAAAAAAAAAACTAAAGTAAACTAAACTGCCAGAAGGTTTGAGGCTTCCCTGGGATTAGGAGAGAGAGCTTTTCCCCGACCGGAAAGCAGAGAAGGGGAACGCAGGCCCAGCCTGCAGAGAGGACTGATATAACCCTGAATTCTGGGTTAACTAAGTGGACTGGGACCATTAACCCCTCTCTAAGGCTATGTCTACACTTGCAAGATAGTTTGAATTAAGGAAGCTTAATTCGAACTAACTTAAGCCTTGGCCACACTAGGCTTTCATTAGTTCAAATTAAGGGTTTCCTTAATTCGAACTAATAAATTTGATTGCTTAGTTCGAATTAACAGTTAATTCGATCTGTTAATTTGAACTAATCCAGTGTGGCCATGTTAGTTCAAACTAACTGCTTAGTTCGAACTAATCAGCAGATTGACCTTCCTGCAACTGACTAATTCGAACTAAGCAAGTGCCCTGCATGGCCATGGCTAGTTCGAACTAGCAATCTAGTGGGGCCATGCTAGTTCGAATTAAGTTAATTTGAATTAACTAAAACTAGTTTGAATTAGTTAGTTCAAATTAACTAATTCGAACTAGCTTTTGTAAGTATAGACATAGACAGAGACAGGGCTGAGACAGAGTATAGACAGAGAGAGACAGGGCTGGGCTGGATTTGCCGCAGGCCTCTACTGGCAAGGGAGCCATTTGCTGTTTGGCAAGCCATCCCCAGGAGGGAACCTTGCCACACCTTCGATACTTTACTCTGCACTGAGACTAAAGTGTTTCAGAATCTAGTGCCTTTGGAATGCCCTTGCTGGACTTCAAACCTCTGCCTACGCACCCGTTAAGAACTAAGTAATCACCAACTTCCCCAATCCACCTACAGTGCACCCATTTCAAATCCTTCCAAAGCATCACAGTCTTGACAGGTTACCCTTGTTTTTGTCTGGACAGTAAGTAGAGAACTACGGCACTGCATGTTTACTGAAATCATGTAGTTGATTCCAGATTCTCTTGTGTTTCCCAGATGTTAACCAAAGCAAAGAATTTAGTTCTTCAAACTGTGTCAGAGAAAGGAGGATGGAGCAGCAATAAACACTCCCAAAGGTGTTAAGCAAGCAGAAGCATGGCCATGATCATCTGTAGATCTCCCAACCCCCAGAGTACTGGCAGGGAGCTGCAGCACTGAATGGAGGAGTACACGTGATACTTGTTCACAACTATTGGAACTCCTCTGACAAGTGTCCATGGAGGCACTCTGCCTGCTGTGTGTCTTTAGACACTTTCCCTTATGCTGTGCATGACCTCTTTCTCCAATCTGCTAGAGCCATAACTGAGCACTTCACATGTATTTCAAACCACAGGTCTCACTGCTTCCAGTAAGCACTGCATATTTAAACATGAGAGGTTTTAAATGACTCTGTGGTGGGGAAAATTTTGCTCCTCAAGAATTAATTTGAGAATTTATAAGCTGCATAAGAGGGAAACAGAGACAGCTGCTGGTATCTACCAGGTGTTTGGACAACTAAAAGGCTTCAGTCTGCAGTCATTCCTAACCACATGTTTTATTAGTGCCCTTTAGCACAAACAAATTGTCCCATGGGTATATAGACTATACATATAGTCTTTTACTCTTAGTTATAGTCTTAGTTGCTCTTAAGTGATAAAGATTAAGGTGCAAAGCATTTCCTGGGGCTTAATGACTGACTGAGAGGATATGATGGCCAAGAGCACAGCCTAGAGCTATTAATCCCCAGGAAGTGCCCTACACTGAGGTTGTTATTGCTAGTATAAGCTGAAAATGAAATAAACCATACAGAGTAGGTGAAAGGATTTATTTTTTATGGGGGATACATTTCTGTACAGGGCATTTGAAGAGAGTTAATGACCTGTGTTTTATACTAGCCAATCATATTGTCTGAATAATCTCTCTACTAGCTATTCATTTCACAGTTTAACACAGCCTGTCATCTTCACTGCAGAATTCATTTATAAATCACATGCAGAATCCTACTCCAATGCAAACAGCTGAATTCATAAGCCTTTTTCAGGCAACAAGAGTTGTAAATTTTCTAACACGAAACATAGAACAACCCCAGTAAAATGTATCAGCAGAAATGAGAAATGACTAAGTATTTATGTGACTACATCTAAGAATTAGAATGCTGTTCACTTAGTCTTGAGGAATGGAACAAGCCTTAAAATGAGAAAATAATCTGAGATTCAGATAAAGAAAAAGATGCCTGATCAGAAGACTCTTACACAATTTAAATACCATGAAATCTATATAAAACACCATTCTTATTAGGCCACCTCCTAGGACTCCTTGTTTGTTCTCCTGTCATAAGTGACTGCCCCAAACTATTAGTTATCGCTATTGAGTGCAAATCTAGTCCTTCTTTATTAGAAGACTGCCTATGCTGAGAAGTTGATTTGTCTGTCTTTCATGGTCATTTAAGGCAGATTTCCCTCTATTGCACATTTCCAATATTGAACTAAAGGAGTAATTTAATATGTTGTGATATTAATCATTCCACTGCTATCAATATATTGAAACAGCTACGGAATGACACAGCCAAATGAATTACATAAGGCAATAAGTATGTTGGCTTCATGTCACCAGTAAATACTCTGACATATTTGAAGAGCAAACTGTCTGTCAAAAAGGGAGAGGGAGAAATTTTCGGAAGTGTGGGTGCTGACCAGTCTACCCAGCTTTGTATGTGCTCCACTCTCATGAGGATGGCCGAGGTTTAGTGCAAGCAAAGGTATGTGCACACAGAAATCCTTGCTACTTAAAGAAAATAGCTAGCAGAAGATAATTGGACTCTTCTGTTCCTTTTGCTCTGGGAAGCAGCTGAAAAGGGAATAAACATCCTTGAAGTGAAAAGGGTAAGAAAGTTAATGCTACAGGAAATCCCAGAGAAAACCAACACCTCACATAAAATAGAGGACAAAAACTAGCCTATTGGAACCAGTGTTCTGAAAGAAATAGAGCCCCAGAATATGTCATGGATGGACAAAATGAAGAGAACTTTCCCAGAAGAGGCTATAGAAAGGACAATGAGGATTCAGAATAAATATTTAATCACAAGTACAATTGATGGAAGAAAATGAAATATAATGACTGTATTACAGGAAAGAAAGGATTTCAGGACAGCCCAGCACTATAAAGTATAAGATACAGAATGACATCACAAAGAGTGTCAGAATATGAATATGGGAAAGTATTGTGTTTCTTTTTAAAGTGGGTTATTAAATAAAAATACAAATTGAAAAGAATAGAACTGGCTTTCTTTGGTTCTCAGTTAACCATGGGGTCAAGGGAAAGTTGATAATTGTTTGTTTGAGGAAAAAGAGGGCAAAAAAAAGTGAGATTTACTTGTGTATGAGGTAACAATGATAGTTGGCTCATGTTACTAGGGTAATTCAGACTCCACACCAGTTCGTTCCTTCACCACTCAACATAGTCTGCAAGCAGCTGGTGCCACATTGTAGAGTATCTTTTATTATTAGGTACTATTTTTATATAAAACAACAGTACACACTCATCTGGAATACTGTGTTGTATTCTCCTCACCCCTTCTCAGAAAGATTATAGCAGAATGAGAAGGTGCCATATAGGCAGCAAGAATGATTAGGGGCATGGAAACCTCTTAAAATGAAAGAATTAAAAGATTAGTATTCTTTATCTGAGAAAAGAGACAAATGAGAGGGGACATAATAAAAGGAACCAAAAAATAAACAATAAAGAGTAGGTTGATCTGGAACTTCGGTTCTCATAATGCAAGAACATTCAATGAAATCAAAAGGTGACAAATTCAGACTGATGATAACCGAAACACTTTCTCATACAAAACACAATTAGCCTATGGAAGTCATTGCCACAATATATCATTGAGGGCTGTAGCTCTTAGCAGGATTCAAAAAGGGATTGGACTATAATTATGAAAATAAAGAATATTCAAAGCTATAATAGTAAATGCTTTTTTTAAAGTCAAGAATGCTCTAGGAAATATAAAATTTCATACTTAAGGACTTAAACCAATCTCTGATTAATGGGGGTTTGCATGGGGTAGGTTATCCCATAGCTGCTTGTAGCAAGTCTTGAACTTTCCCCCGAGAGATGTAGGGGGAGACTGTCACTGACAGGATGTTGGACAAGACAGACCTTTGTTTGAGCCAAAGTAGACAATTCTTATGTTCCTTTGACCTTTAGGAAATAGACTGAAACCATTTAAGCTAAAAGTCCCATAATGAACTTCAGTTAGTCACAGGGTTTTTGTTTGTTGGTTTGTTTGTTTGTTGTTTCTGACCTCAGCCAGATAAAAACCATCGTATCGAGAAAAGACAGACCATCTCTAAATTAAGGAATCTTAATTAAAGGAGGGATGCATTTTGGATACAAAGGTCAAGCAGCTTGTCCGGTTTTGCTGTAGTGATCAAAGGAAAGACCAAATAAGATGCCATTGATGGGACTTGTGTAGTGCTACATGATCATTCTGCATTCCTGTTGCAATTACCGATGGATTAAAAAAACCAAGTTGCTCTGTTTAGGTTTTTCTAAATCAGTTTTATGATAAAAGTACCCAACTAGGTAAACTAAGCTAAGCATGTTTATTTCTATAGCCTTGGACTGGCATTTTTCATTGAGATTATATAGCCAATTCATACTAGATGAGCAAGGAATCTTAACAAGTAGGTTTGAAAACAGAAATGGAAATCTTCTGAAGAAGCACAGAGCTTTTCCTGAGACTGGGGAATAAAGGGCTATATTTAAAAACTAAAGACAACATGTGCACTCACCAACCCTATATTTGCACGCACAAATCTTCTACTGCAGAGGCAAATATGTGCACTTTTTGCAGGCACATCCCCTCAGCATGTCCTTTGAAATGCATGCGGTACTTAGCTTTACACTTCAGTTGTTGTCATTACAGTGCCCTATGTGCACCAGCACCATTGTGTTCAACATCTAATAAAGAAATAGTCCTTGCCCCAAAATGTGAAATATGTGATGTCTTTCTGGCATAAATCTTCAAATTTTAACATATTCCTTATAAATCTTTTCTGTATTTCCAGAGAAATAATTACCAGTATATCCTCTCTTCTAATGTGTCCTTTGAAGTTAAGAAGATGCCATATAAAGTTCAGCCAGCAAAACACCCTGAGGGAAGCATAGCAGTAAGTATCACAGAAAATATGTTAAGATGTAAGTATGTGAATTACTTTGGTCATCCTGATCACAGTTGCAGAGATTTTGTATGTATAGAAAAGCAAGCCCAGTATTTGCTGTGTTTCCTGTCTGAGTTCCTTGAATACTTTTTGAATGTTAACTTCCTTAATGTTCTTCTGTAATGAAGCTGGAATAACAGTGAAGTCCTTTTTATATTAATTGCTCCGTTCTTTGACAAATGGTCATATTGTGCATTGCTTTTATTACAATGACATTAGGTTTTTCATGCAGAAAAATCTTTGTACCATCATAGCCAACTGTAATTATCTCTGTAATCCCTTATTGCAAACAAACAATATGGAGGGAAAACCTTATGCAATTTTCACCATCTTGTTTCTGTTATGTTCATTGTTTTTAAACACATTACTGGTCTCCTCCTAATCACCAGGATACACCCTGTTGTGCGTCAAGGATGGAAAGTGTTATATACTATCCATAGAACCCTCTGTCCTTGTTTGTCATGGAATCATTCTTTTATGTCCTGATTTTCAGAAAGGCCTCCACTCATCCTCTGGATTTCCACCCTCAAATAATTGCAGGCTTGTGATATCTAATTACATCATTTTTCCTGCAAATCAGGATGTTAGATTACTAAGTACCTCACACCCTTTCTTTTAGAGAGGGGGAGGTCTATGTGGGTCTGGACTATTGGGGGAAAGGGTTCTGGGTCTCAATTTTGTGCAAATATTTTGTCATGACCAGGGCATGAGTGGTCAGACTAGTGGTCACAGCAGGAATTGGGAGTGAGGCCAAGTCAAGTACTAGAAGGTCAGAGTCTGAGATAGGCCAAAGAGCAAACTCAGAGTCTGGGGTCAGTAGGCAGGCACGGTCTGAAGCAGAGACCAGAAGGCAATCTGTGGTGGTGTTCAGACAGCTCACTGTCATGGCTTCCTGGCTTAAATACGGATGCCAACCAACCAATGAGTTTCGAGGAGCAGCTACTCAGGTCCTGCTGAGTATTTCCTACTGAGCCCAGCCTCACAGGAGCCTAGCCCAAGCCTTCCTTGTTGATGTGAGGCATCAACAGCCCACAACCTCTTTGGTCCCAAATTCTAGCCCTGCTGGTTGTGACTTCATTTCCCCCTTGGAGGTCCCACTTTGGAGTGGTACAAGGTCCAGGCTTGTCTGAGTGAGTCAGGTGAAATTCCTCCACCAGATCAAGGATGTGGATAGGAGGCATGCTCCTAAGCGAGCTCTTCCCAGTCCTAAGCGAGCTTCCTCCCCAGTTCACCAGATAGTACAGGCAGTCATGCATCTGTGGGGACTCAAGAATGGCAGGCACTTCATATTCCTTGTGATCCTGGTAGAACTGGTGGTGTGGTTCATTCAGGGAAAGAAAGAGGGTTCTCCATGTAGAGATTCAAGAGGGAAACATGGAAAACTGGGTGCATTCTGAGATAAAGGAGAATCTGGATGTTGATGGTAAACAAGTTAATCTGCTGGAACTGGTGGTCCAATTTGTATTTAACCATCAGTACCAGGGAGGATTGCCTGGTACATAGGTGTTTGGCAGTGAGCCATATCTTCTGACCTACCGTTAATACTGGAGCTTCTTGTTGCTGATGGTCAACATGCCTCTTGTTAGGACTTCTTTTGCTTTTCAGGTGGTTCTTGAATTCTTCCTGAATCAGCTGCATCTGGGTACCTGAAGGTCAGAATCTGAGACAAGCCAGAGGGCAAACCAAGAGTAGGGTTATGGGGTGCTATCAGTGACCCTGTGGTCTCAAGTTCTGGCCCCCGAGGGTCTTACGTTGTTGTTGTTGCCCAAGTACTCAGTTTTGGGAATAAAGTAGAAGAGTTTGTTCATAAAATTGTCCAATTTTATTTTTTTAAATGAGTGCAAGGGAGAACCCATTTGTCAGTACTAATTGAAATAAACAAAATGTGAGTGCAACTTGAGTCAAAACCTAAAGTCTTATTGTTCTCCATATTTAAGGAGGTTTAGCTCAGTCCTCCTTTAAAAAAAAAAATAAAGATCAATCAATTCAAACCTAAAATTAAATCCTGAGCCAACAGAATATAATTTCAGTCTACCAGTGAGCCCTATCAAGGAACAGAATGTTTTCTTTCCCATAAAACCAGCACAGTGATACAGTTTTAGATTTAGGGGATCTGGGCTATGGAATTTTTCTTCCAGTAGATCACTCCTTTTCTTTTGAACAAGTGCTTGTTATATAGCTGATTTATGTTCCAGCTTGGAAAGACAGGGTGAAATCCTGGCCCAGTTGAAGTAAAAATTCCCTTTGACATCAATAGTGCCAGGATTGGACCCTGTGAGTTTTGATGCTTTATATATAGTGTTCATCCAAAGAGGTTCAAAGCCTCCAAGCTGAAAGAAAAATTCAGGTTATTTTTGTTGTTCACAATGTATGTTCCATAATAGAAACACATGTTGCACAGAACATTGTGGCACATGCTGCATCCATCTGAACTGAAGTACTTTACCACAGGTGGTAGCCTGCTGTTCTCAGTAAGTCTCAGATGATCTACCAAATGATCAGATAAGTGGTTTTGTTCTTTTACTCCAGTATAATGCTTGTTATTTGGTGCATATGATTTACGCACAGTTCTTGTAATGGCAACTGTAAAATGTTGAAAAATCATAGAGCTTTTTATGTCTTCTCCTATCTGACAAGAGCAAATGGATGTTTGCCAACTTTACAGCTTGATATGATATGTGCACAAGATCTTTTGAAGTTTGACTTGCGAGAAGAATTTTTCTTGAAGTTGAGCAATACTTCATATTTTTTGCTCCTTCTGAAAAAGATCAGCGCTTTTGATTTGAATGTATCTATGTAAGGATTTATTTGGAAATTTTTTAAAATCAATTTGCAACATGATTATACTTCATAAATAGCTTGCACTCCATATCATAGGATATTCTGAAATAATTACAGCATGCTTCTCCCAATCTCTTATACTACTACTTCTTATGTGGAAGCTCTCTGCTGGAGGTTTGCAACAGTGATATCCCATTCTGTATAATCTTCTGCTACTCTCTTAATGGATTGAATAGTCCTTTTGATTCACACAGGATACCATATCATCCATCTAGGATCTTCTTTTTCTGACTCATGTTCTCCTGCCGTCTGGTGCCTAAAAACAATGTCTGCATTGGTTTTGTGGTCTATCCATGCTATTTTTAGATTTCTTTTATAACACACCATAGTTTGAATGATCATAGTTCCTTTACCATCAGTTCTTTGAATGTCCACTTTCAGAGCTGCAATTTGACATAGACCGAAAGTGAGTTTTTAAGAGGTGAAATTTAGTCTTCAGATTTCATCCTTTCTCATTAGCTATTTATTCTTCCTGGATGTCTCTTTTGCTCTTGCTACCCTGTAAGTGACTTTGGTATCCAATCTTCCATTTTCTATAACGATACATCCTAAGTAACAATATTTTCTCACTTGCCATACAGCTCAGTCATTCCTAGGGATCTTGCATGTTTTCTCACATATCAACATAGTTTGCTCAATATATTATGATCTGTCAGAACTGATGGATGCTAAAAGTATTAAAATAAATTATACTGGAATCAGAAGGTGATTATAAGGGGAAATGAAAATTAAAATCTAATGGAGATCAAAAGAGGAGTGAGACAGGGTTGTATAGTGTCACCTACTTGAGTCAACATTTATGGAAAATGTTTGATTAAATTAATTGAAGAAACAAAGGAAAGTATTAAGATGAATGCAAAATGGGTGAAAAACATTTCACTATCCAGATGACATAGTACTGTTGGGTGATTCAGAAGAAGGTCTGAATTAAGTGGAGATTATAGTTTATACAGCAGACTTTTAGTGCTAGAAAGGATAAGGCAAAGGTAACTTGAATGTTGAACTTTTAACAATAAAACTAAATAGGCCAGATATGAACCATTTACTACTGCTGTGCAGTAGCTCTCTATATTGAAGCCTGATCCTAACTTTATTAATGTCAACAAGAGTCTTTCCACTGACTTCAGCGGGCTTTAAATGAGACCTGTATATTGTTCAACTGGAAGTTCTTTCTTGCTAAAGGCTGTAACGTTCAAGAGGAAATGGCCATTTTGCTGTAGGTATAATTATTGCAAATAAGATTTTATGCATTCCTTCAGGAATGTTTGCACAGGAAATTCTTTGTACTAAAGACTGAGGTATAGGATTAGCATTACTGGCAACTTCCTTTGTATTTGATAAAATAAAATACTTATCTTAATATAGAATAGGATCCACACAGAATGACTTTGACTTAGTTTATTTTATCAATTTTTCTACAGTGAATATAGTTGGTTTTAATACACTTTTTTACTCTTATTTTTCAAATGATGTTATACAATATAACTATTGGGTATATTTATTTTAAATATCTTTGTAATCCCTATAAGGGTATGTTTACAGAGCCATTTGTAATATGTAAACACCAATGTCTATTAATTAAGACTCGAAGTTCAATGGAACTTTTACATACTGCTTTGGGCATTTTTTCAAAACCTACAAGAACAATATACTGGAGATGTTGGATGGTAATATGTAGGCATATTAAAGAGTTAGTTATGATCTATCAACTCTTGTAAGAAAAATGATTAAAGATTAGATGATGGGCAAATTAAATGGCTTTAATATTATGGCATAACAATTGCATTACAAGAATAACTACTTAAAGATACTGTTTCTTCAAATAGCAGATAAATCAGATAGCAAATAAGCTGGCATTTTAAAAATAAAAATATTTCCAAAAGGAGTAAAGATAAGTAGTTAACATTGTAATGAGCATCCTGTTTTGGCACTATGATTTGTTAGTTACTTATTTAATGCTGGGAATGCTCAGCATTTTATAAGCCACAAAAATAAAGACAATTTCTGCATTTACAACAGGACTATGACCTATGAATTAACTAGCCTAACACAGACATTTTCTAAGCTATAGTTTGGGCCAATCTGGAGGAAATTAGAAAGATGCATAAACTCTGGCAAGTCATGTGTAAAAGTATAATTAGGCAGGCCAAAAGAGAATTTGAAAAGCAACTAGCAAAAGATACAAAAACAAACAGCAAAAAATGTTTAAGTACATCTGAAGTACATCTTGTTTAATGGTTACGTACATCTGCCCAACAATCAGTGTGGCCCCTGGACAATCAAATGCTAGAGGAACTAAAGGGACAGTCAAAGAAGACAAAGCCAAATTTTTTACATCTGTCTGCATGGTAGAAGATGTAAGGGAGATTCCGACATGACAGCCATTCTTTTTACATGAAAAAATATATATCAATAGAGGAGGCTTTGGAACTAATGGGTAAATTAAATAGCAATAGACCAGATGGTATTCACCCAGAGTTTTGAATGACTCAAATATGAAACTGTACAATTATTAACTGTGCTATGCAGTCTGTCACTTAAATCAGCCTCTGTACCAGAAGACTTGAGGATAGCTAATGCAACTGATTTTTAAAGAAGTCTCTAGCAGCGATCCTGGCAATTACAGGCCAGCAAGCCTATATTCAAGTACCATTATCAGATACCTAGATGAACATGATAAACTGAGGAAGAGTCAACATATAAAATATTGGGGTCTAAATTAGTTGTTACAACTCAAGAAAGAGATCTTGGAGTCATCGTAGATAGTTCTCTGACAACAGCCACTCCATGTACAGCGGCAGTCAAAAAAGCTAACAGAATGTTTCCATTAGGAAAGCGATAAATAATAAGACAGAAAATATTATAATGCAGCTATATAAATCTCTGGTACTTCCACATCTTGAATAAACATACAGTTCTGGTCACCCCATCTCAAAAAAGATATATTAGAATTGGAAAAATTACAGAAGAGGGCAAAGAAAGTGATGAGGGGTTTGGAACAGTTTCCTTATGAGGTGAGATTAAAAAGACTGGGCCTGTTCATTTTAGAAGAGAGACAACTAAGAGAGGATATGATAGATGTGGTAAAAGTGAATAGGGAAGTGATATTTATCCCTTCACATAACACAAGAACCAGCAATCACCCAATGAAATTAATAAGCTGCCCAAAACTTGTGAGCTACACTGTCACCTACTCAGGGGTGCTGGAATAATTTGTATAGTGTGGGTGCTTAGAGCTATTGAACCAAACTGTAAACCCTGTATATGATGGTAACCACTGCAAGCCAGCACCCCACGTTCTAGCACCTACTGCACCACAACTTTTATTGTTGCTTCTGACAATCATCACTGTCACAGGGTCAGAGACTCTTCACCACCACCACCACCCCACCCCCTTGTACGCCCCTCAAACCCCTGTTCCTAGCTTCAGCGGCTCCCCCAGTAATGTATCAGACAGAGAATCATAGAATCATAGGGTTGGAAGTGACCTCACGAGGTCATCTAGTCCAACCCCCTGCTAAAAAGCAGGACCACTCCCACTAAATCACCCCAGCCAGGGTTTTGTCTAACCGAGCCTTAAAAATCTCCAAAGATGGAGATTCCACCACCTCCCTAGATAGCCCATTCCAATGCTTCACCACCCTCCTAGTGAGAAAGTTATCTCAAGGTCCTACTGCTGCATCCCTCTCTCATGCCAGAGAAAAGCACAAACGTTTGCTTTGTTCAACACAGGAGAATTTTTTAGCATTTGCCATGTGGGGAGACCAAAATACAGCACAATGCTGCCAAACACGTAAAACTTGTTCAAAAATTCCACATCCTTGTCACGTCAGATGAAAACGGATAAGCCTCCTCAGGGTGTTAACTGGCTCTGCTCCCCTAGCAGTAAAGCTGAAACCACATGGGGCAGTGCAGAAATCTATGCTGAAATCACACAAATCTGTCCTAAATCAAAATCATAAGCAAAAGCTGTTTCTGGAGTGTATGGCATAGGGTCTGCTGAATAGATATTAGAATAAAGAAGGCAAAAACTAGAAGGATGTTTGTTCCTTCTCCTGCTCCAGCCTTTGCCTGTGGGTGTCCAGGGCCCGCAATGCCAAATTGCCCATCACTGACTACATTACTAAGCCTTGATCCTGCAAGTTTTTGTTCCGTGCATAGAAGGGAACACAGGTTGCGATGTTCTAATGCTAGTGTGAGTTCAGGCTTTGCATAGGCACCAGTAGGATTAAGTATTAGGCATAATCCTCCCAACTGAGAGGAAGTACATTTCAAACAGCTTGCACAACCTTTGCTTGGCTTTCAAGAATACAAAGTAAAGAAGTATATGGTGTTGGTAGAAAATGGGTGAGGAGACATGGGTTTCAATGTGATTATTAGCATGCAGATAAGCCTTCAGCTATGCATTCTCTTCTGTGGCCTTCCTCCTGCTGCAAGATTGGCATAATTTGGTGCCATGCAGCTGCACTCTCCATTGATGAAGGCCCATTTTCCCCTTCACTGCCTGACCTATGCACCACTCTGCCCTTGCAGAGAATTAAGGCTTTTTACTGATGTCACATAAGTTGTAGGCTTTATATGTCACAAATTGCTTCTTACTTTAAAAGACAAAAGGTGCCGATTAATTTCTTAGTAAAGGAGTAAAGGAAAAAGTTGCAACTCTCGCTGGCTATGTCTACACTTGTAATTTTAAGTCGACTTAGTGCGTCTACACTTAAAATTAAAGTCAACTTAAAGGGGAACTTACAAAGTCGACCTAAAATGTCCACACTGGATGCCTAGGTTGACTTCTAGGGGCTAGGGGGACCTACAGCACGTCCACGGGGGCAGGAGAGCACCCCTTGCCCAATGCCAAGGGACTCAGCCTTTGCCCCATTGTCAATAGGTACAATGAGGCAAAGGGGGTCAGAGACCCTGGCAGGTCATAGGGGAGGGTGGGCAGGGCTCTGCCCTGCCCTGTGGAGGAGCATGCCAGGCTCCCCCTGTGCCCCCCCCCCCAGGCAGGGAGGGCATTGGTGTAGTCCTGGGGTAGCCCTAAGTCGACTTAGGGCTACCTCACACCTACACTGGCTTAAGTTGACTCTAGGGAGTCGATTTAAGCACTAAGTCAAATTTAAAGGAGATTTAATAAAGTCGACTTAATTTTAATTAAGTCGACTTTATTTTCCTTAAGTCGACTTAAGCAAGCTCAAGTCTGTCTGTTGCAGCTGTCCCCCTGCTGCATTTATTTTCCCTTTGTTTTGTTGTTTTATGTGGCCACCCCTCCCAAGCTACTAAGGGCCATTGCCCAGCCCAGGGAGGCGGCCTTTAGCTCCTTGGCTTAGACCCTGGCTCGGTGTAGGGTGGACAATGCCCAGGAGTGCAAGACTTAAATGGCCTGTTGAGCTTAAGGGCATGAGTCACACCTGTGGTTCAGAACTTTACCCAGACATGTCCTGTGCTTACCTGCAGTTTTCCCTGCCCTCTCTCCTCCCCTGGAGCAGAGGGAGCCGATCAGAGTTACTGGCGGGAAACTGCTTGAGTTTGCCTTTAAAACCAGACATTTTTGAGTCAGACATCAGAGAGGTTCCTGCTTTGCCACCTGGTGTGATCAGCTAGGGGTCTTTGGGGGGCCCTTTCTCCGCTCTCATTTAATTTTTGAGTGTACTCCCCGTTTTTAAACTCCCCTCCCACGAACACCGAATTTTTCCTGTGAGATCTCCTGACTATTGAAAATGAACTGAGCCTCCTCTGCATCCTCTGATGCTGCTGCTGTTCCTGCCTCTATTCCTGCTGCTGTCCTGGGAATTGGTAAGGCTCCCCTCTTGCAAACTCTCCCTGTCCTAGCTGCTGGCCTTGCTTCCCCAGCAGACAGACTCAAGTTAATTCCTTGGTCTGTGCCTGAAACTCTTTCTAACTCAGCAGTTCCCTTGCCGCTTAAAGAAAAGCCTGTGCCGCTGCTAAGCTCTGCCTCTGTGTGCTCTGTCCCGGGGCTCCCTGCTTTCAGCTGTTTCCACTGCTGCAGCCACCATCCCCTGACTCCCCCAGGAGCTGTACCCTGGGCTCACACCACTCTGCCTCTGGGACTGCTCCCCCTGGTAAATAGGACCGGTGTAGTATAAAGCGTGCCCTTAGGTTTAGTTTCATTAGTTGGTTTAGGCTTAGTTTTGTTAAGTTGTATTTTATTAGCTTGTATAAGTTGTAGTCCTGTTAGAATTGAATTTTGTGTCTGTGTTTAATGGTAGTTAAGTGGGATACTTGTTTGCCATTACCTGTTATATTGTGTGGCCATAGTCAAGCTAGATTAAAGATAACTGTTTTACTGTATTGCTTCTCTCCTTTTGTTTTTCCTTCTTTCTGTTGTTCATTATTAGCATAAGTTGTATAGTTGCTGTTAAGTTGTTAAATAAGTGCCTCTGTGTCTTCATCTCTCCCCGAACACCCCAAGTCCTCCGCTGCTGTTTCCCCCTCTCCCCGAACTTCTCAAGCCCCTTGCTGCCTTTCTTCTTTGATTCCTCCGCGTTTAGCCTGCAGGCTCCTGAAGACTGCTCTGAGCCTCGCCCTGCAGGGCTTCAGTGCCTTTTGCTGCATCCCTTGCAGCTGTATCCTTCCCTCTTCCTCTGCCACTGATTACTCACCCCACCCCCACCCCTGTTCCTTAACCCAGCCTCTAGGTACACTCTTACAGACTGCCTGCCACTGCAGTCCTACAAACCAAGTTATTGATTCTCATCTGTACTATTACACTTGTGTAAATTCACTAATCACCCTTATTGTGCAATTTTACTGCCATTTGTATTTCATTCATATTCGTAAAACCCCATTGGTTACCATTGCCTTTACTGTACCTCTACACCTATACCACTGTGACATATTGCTTTTTTTTTTGTAGAATCGCTAGCCACCAATTGTGACTCACTGTGACACCTCTTCATTTTCACACTGCTTAATAAGAGAAACCCCCTCCCCAACTGCCCACTGTGACAAACCCCATACACCCCATTATTGCCTACTGTGACAAACC
>ML685840.1:1737870-1761108 GCA_007922175.1 Pelusios castaneus | reverse complement strand
CATACACCCCATTATTGCCTACTGTGACAAACCCCATACACCCCATTGTTAAATTTTACTGTTTTACATTTTTCAATAAAGATTGATTTGTACCCCACTGTTGCGGTAATTGCCCCCCAAGATCCTCTACCTGCTGGCCGGGACAAAGTCGACTTAATTTACAAGTGTAGACGCACCCACTCAGAGTGGACAAGGTGATAATTGGTACAGCACAGCTTGCCAAAACACAGGCACCAGGTCACCATGGTGACCGGGGTTTGTCGCCTGGCTCCTAGCTCCACTGTGGAAATGTAGCAGAGAAGTGCCCTCTGGTGACCAAAAATAAAACTGCTGCTGCCCAGATGGGAGCCAATTTTGTCAAGCTCTGTGATACACAATTCATTAGTTATTTGTACTAGTGGAACACTCAGAATGGTCTCCCAATTAGAAATGGTAGGCCATTGTGTAAGATGCTCTACCAAACCCATAATAAGACACATTATGTAACCTAACATGCTTATGATCTAGACTGCAACAAGGTACAACAAATGAGGGTAACAAACAAATGAAAGGAATGGGCAAAAAAGGGTAGGAGCCAGGAGCTACAAACAACCTATGGGCCTGATCCAAAGCCAGTTGAAGTCAAGAAGATTCTTTCCATTGATCACTGTAGGTCTTTAATCATTCAAAAGTCTCCTGTAAACTAACAATAAAGCAGATAACTGCAACCTCTATTGGCCACCTGCCTAGCCCTCTAGTTATTTTCTTGTTAAAAATATGCAGAGTCTATAAACTATCCCCAACTGGCTAATTTCTTGTAGGTATACTGTCTTATCGTGCTTTGCTACAGTTGTCAATACCCCTCATGCAGTTTCTTTGACTCCTGTGCCTACTGCATTTAAATTCCCTGCACTTACACCAGAAGTAAATTTGGCTCAAGATGTCAAGATCAGCAGAGGCTTTATCAACTAGTTTTTGTGGCAAATGAGTTTTTCTCTGGGGGAGCTAAGAATCTCATAATAAAACACAAAGAAGTTGAATCCTTCACATTCAAGCCGATAGATGGTGCCACTTGAAATTTGGTTGTGAATTCCAAAGGTTTCTGAAATGCTTGTAAGGATCCTTTGCTGCTTCTTTCTTGTCATCCAGAGCAACAGCCTCGGACAGGTAATACCATATTAGAGCCCAGCGCTGTGCCCCCTTATGGCAGTAATTCCATTGAAGTCAAATGAATTACAGCCATGTGGAATGGATGTATGTGAGGTATCCACAGGCTTATAGGCTTTGATCATGTTCAGACAGAAAATATTTCTCCTTACTTGTGAAGTATTGGGAACCAAGAATTTTTCCAATAGAGACAGCACTTTGCTTCAGCTATACCTTTTTAGTCAGTTTCTCTCTCTCTTCTTAGGCTGTGAGGGTTTTTTTTTAATCTTTCTTATCCCTTGCTTAGTACTTGAGCCTGCAAAATTCACCAAAGGGTTCCTACCCTAATTTTTAAGCTGCAAAGAGCAATTCCTCTCCTCATTAGGTAACTCCTTGCTCTTTTACAGACTTCATCTCCATATTTCTCATGACTATTTTGGCCAAATAGGCCTTTTGTTCCAACTCATTGTTATCCATGACTGAGTTTTCTGTGTGCACAATCACTGCAGATGGAGCAGCTGACCTTGCTCTCGTTCACACTGCCCTTGCATTTTAATACCGGATACAGTCGTGCTGTGAAACACAAGGAAAGCCATTCAGAAAATATTTATTCACTTATTAAACTATGAGGCTTCCACTGCTACTGCAGAACCACGTGTTATAGAAAACCTACAACATGCTGCAATACGCAACAGGATGTGGACAAGACTACAATGGTGGGATCCATTCCTTCTACCCTGATGGGTGGGGAAAGAGAGTGTATGGAGGGAAGGGGGGGTTCTGTTGTGTTTGTCTGAGGAAGGAAACAAATTTTACTTGATTTAATTGGATAAAGAATATATGAATTTTTGTATATTTGCATGCAAATTCCTATGGAATATGTCTACAAATGAATGCAGTATCAGTGTGCAATAAGTATGCCCAGCAGCAGTGGAGAAGCATGGTAGCTGAAAGTGTTATACAATCAATGACAATAGATCTAGCAATGTTGGCGTTAGTCCAGGGGACTCTGGTCAATCTTAGTATTAAACACCAAAAGCACTAAACAGTTTTTAAGGCTCTTCTGGGGAACCCACAGGGTACATTGTAGCTGGGAGAAAGGAGTTCTGGCATTGTTAGGTCAGGACGGTTATCCAGAACATAAATTTTGGTCCTACTTTCAATATTCAATATACATTTTGGTCCTACTTTTACTTTGATTTTTATAGGGTAACAGAGTCCAGATACTACAGTGACGGCAGTCTGGAAATGTAGATAGATGTGTCTCATTAGACCATACTAATCCTTCCACTACCCTCATAGGCTATGTCTATACTGGCAATTTAAGTCGACTTAAGGAGGCTTAAGTTGACTAAAATTAAGCCGCATCCATACTAGGCTTTCGTTAAGTCGACTTAAGAAATCCCTTAAGTCGACTTAATAGAAGCTTAAGTCGACTTTGTTACTACCACTCATTAAGTCGACTTAAGCCTTAAGTCAACTCCTTAAATCGACCTAAGGACGGTGTGGACATGGAGTAACCCTTAAGTCGACTTTATTAAGTTGACTTAACGAAGTGGACTAAGTCGACTTAACAAAGTGGACTAAGTCGACTTAAAGCTAAGTCAACTTAGTCCACTTTGTTAAGTTGACTTTAATAAGGTTGACTTAAAGTCGACCTTATTAAAGTCGACTTAACAAAGTTGACTTAATTTTTCTAGTGTAGACATAGCCACAGGCCTGCTAACTCTGCAAGTGCTGCCTGAGCTGAGGAGCCAGTGAGGCACAGACATGGAATATGTAGAAAGGACTGGTTTATGCAGTTAGGTATGATGGTAGTTGGAAGCAGGGATAGGGTCTGATTGTGCTTATAAAAAAAGGGAGGCCATGGTCAAGGGAGAGAGAGAGAAATATGAGGTTCAGGAAGGAAGCTGGAGCTACTGTTTAAAAGAGAGAAAGAACGAAAAGAATGGAATTTACTTGGAACTTATTCCTCATCTTAGAATCTCAGTGACTTAAATGACTCATTATAAGGACCAAGAAGTCATAATCAGTCTTCAAATTGAATATTTCATTAACGTGAATGAGCAAGTTCAAAACTATTTGGTTATAGTTGGCCGGTAAACTAATAGGCAAAGCTTAGCAAACAGAGAATTTGTGGCAAGCCTGAAAACACTCAGCCAGATTCTCCTTTCTCACTAGTTTTATCCTGGTGTAGCTCTGTTGACTTCAGTGGAGCTGGTTCTGATTTACACTGATTAAAGCGGGGAGAGCATCAGATGCTAAAGGTAGAGACTCTGATTTCCTAACAGTACCTCAAGCAGTTAAAGTAGATGATAGCTTCAGTACAGTCAATTTACTTTAGAGACTGTCTGATGGGTACATTCCATCATGAAGGGCAGGGTGAATTCCATACGCCACAAACGTCTTCTTAGGTTTAGGAGGAATGTGTGAGATGGGTGCAGTAGAAAACCGAGACAGAAATAACTTCCAAGTACAATGGAAAAGAAGAAAGCTAGACAAAGATGGCAAGGGATATAACCTATGAGTAAGGAGATAAGGAAAGCTCTAGCTAACTTTTTCCACTTGGAAGCAGAGAGAAACAAAGTAGTAAGTGACATTGATGAGGAGAGCTTTGAGCAAGCATAAACTGGGGGTATAAAATGAATTGGAATCTGAGATATGGAGGAGGGAGCCAGGAGATAAATTATTAGGAAAACTTCAGAGGGGGAAAAAGCTAGAAGGGTTGTTAGCTTCATTTGTTATAATGAAGGTCTGAATGTAGATGATTTTGTAAAATCAGTGGAAAGACCCGAACTCCTCGTAATTCATGTATTATCCACACCTGCTACTTTCTAGAGCCTCAGACAATGAGAGAGATGTTACTTCCCAAGGATATCACAGCACATTGAAATGGTCATTCTACAGTACACTAAGTGTCCTTTAAGTAAGACAGCACAATGTAAGAGAAAATAGAAAAACAATTCTATTTTGGGGCATTATGCTTATATTACATGAATGATGTGTTCTATACGAGGAGTTTAAGCTCTTGGTCTGCTTAGCTGAAACATAAATAATATAAATAAAAATTGTCTTGGTTTATCAGCAAAATATTTTAGCTTACCTAACATATAATGTAGATGGTATATATTTTAGTTCTACAAGGAACTTGGGCTGAAATTGGTTCTTGTTTACACATAGTTCAGAGTAATTCTATTTAAATCAGTGATATTACTCTGGATTTTTCACTGATGTAACTGAGAGCTGAGTTTGGTTCTTTGGTTTTGAAGTATTTACAAAAAGTGAGTTTTTTGAACTTCCGGGTGATTCTGTATTCAGTGAGTGAAAATGTTTTATATTATGTCTGATATGAGATATTTATGTTTGTGCAAATCCCATTTTTAAGGACTATTGTGAATAAAAGCTGCAGAAGTTGCAGTAAATAAAGTTAACGTATTAGAACTTTGAGCAGTATCTCAATCTGGGAATTGCATTGTGTTTCATTTTCTGGTTTCATTTATGATAGAATCTGTGTTCATTTACACCTCCTATCTTTTCATTTCAGATAAGAACGTCTATCATTTGGGCTACTCCAAATGTCTCTTTTATAATCCCTTTATGGGTAATAATATTAGCAATACTCCTCGGATTGTTGGTTCTGGCTATTTTGACATTAGCCTTATGGAAGGTATGTGGGTTTTTTTATTAGTAGTAGTAGAAGTAGCAGTAGTAGTATTGACTTAATGAACCTTGAAAAGATGCTAACAAGATTTAGGATGACCAACCCAAACCGCCCGCCCCCACCCCCAAAAAAACCCATAGAGAGAGAGAGAGAGAGAGAGAAGTTAGACTCTATGGCCTTTAAAAGTTTAGCACAAAAGCAACAATAGAGTTATGTCTTCTTTGTTGTAGTGTTTGATCACATGTTTATGTAGTCGATTTTTTTTAAAGGGACCTTGTTTCCTAAGTCCTCTTTTGTGATGCAAGTCTGGTTATAAATGGTTTCGCATAGTTTTGCTCTGTTTCCCAAGCCTTATGATCTTCTTTCCAGAGTATTTATGTTCATAAAGCATTTTTATTTTGTTTTATTTTCCTTGACTCCTTAAGGAACAATCCTTTTTGTTAGCACATAATTATACAATCCTTCATCTAATTTGCGAGGAGATTACTTTTAGGGAGAGTTCTTTTAATATTAGCAGATTTCTCTGATTTATTTTTTAATTACAAATCATAAAATTTGCAGTCAGTGAATTAGTTGTTTTTTATTGCATAGGTTTTAAGACAATCTGTTTCTTCAGGGTTCCTGGAATCACTCTTTCTAGTGCTAGAAATTGGAGTAGTTTCATACCTATTTCTTATCCTTGGAATTAGTGTAATCTCTCAATGATCTTTAATCTGGGCCTGTAAAATTGCTTCCCAACTCAAGGCCAGCTGTTCATCTCTTTGTCAATTTATTTCACTGATTTGAGTATCCATTCAGTAACTGTGCATTACTGAAACCACTTCTGAATTTGGATAAACACAAACTGTCTCATTAGAGTCACTGTTGGTATCACAATTCAAATCAGGCTTTTAATAGTGCCTGTCAAAAGCAGTTGCTATTAATTTAGATTTTTGTTTACACTTTGGAGTCCAATCCAGCATTCCTCTTCCACCTAAAACTCCCACTGTATTCACAAAGTTTATTATGAATAGAAAATAATTAATAATCCATATTTATGACATGATCTGGCACCAAAGGGTGAAATTCTAGCTACATTCAAATCAATGAGATTTTGCTATTGACTTTAGTTAAGCCAGGACTGCATTTAAAGTATGGAAGGGGCTTTCCAAAACAATAGGGAGACAAGATCCCTGCCTAAGGAGGAAAACACTTTTTCTACTTTTGACATTATACACATGTAATAAATAATAAGAGTGTAGCATCCTTCATGGATAGCAGCACTATTTCTTCTGAAAGGGCACTTACCATATGACTTTGTTCACAATATTTCTAATATTTTCCTCTATAATTTTTCTCTACAAAAATACATTGAATTGGAGAAAAAAGTAACAAACTGTGTAAGTATGACAGAAGGAAGCCAAAGACATTACCACTGGTGTTCATTTCTTGGAGTTTATCACTTATCTCAGTCAGATGCCTTATGCCACCCAGTGGTGTTCATTTTTATTGTGTGTTTTATCATATGATGGGAAGTCTTTTATGTAACTTCTTTGGTGCTCCTCAGGTAGAAGCAAATCTTAATTTCATTAATATATATTTAATATTTTCATTATATATATATAGTAATTACAGAGCAAAAAAAAAAGATTGTGGCACTTAATGTGATCTCACAAGATCATAATCTCCTTCAGCTCCCAGTGACTTTGGGGGCGGACAGATTCAATTCCTTGCAGAATGTTTCCATGATGACTCAGTGTATTCTTAAAACCTTCCAGAATTCCAGTGGATTATATACGTAGTTACAAATATAAAAGGTGATGTCCCTGCTCCAAAGAGCTTATAAACAACGGGCCCAATACCTCAACCCCTGTTCAACTGAGTAGCTCATACTTATACAACTAGTTCTGTTACCTACATGTGAGAGTTAGGAGTGTAGGATGAGCTCCTAAGGTAAGGCCCAACATGGTGATGGATGAAGGATAGGGGAAAGGTGCATGAGTTGCAGGAGAACAATTGTGTGGTTGCCTCACTGTGGTTTCTCTGTTGTGATTTCCATAGTGCGGCTTCTTTGACAGAGCTAGACCTCCTCAAGATGACATGGCTGACAGGGAACAACTGACAAATGATAAGACTACTGATGCATAAAAGAGGAAAGTGAAAGTTCAATTCAGAGTCCTGCTCAAGACTAGAAATGTGCTGAAGATTAAATGAAGGATTTCTTCTACCAACAGTCTTCCTTTGAAATTGCAAGTGCCATGATGTTGTCATCTGATCTATGCAATCTTTCTGAAAATTCACCACATGATGACGATCCTGAACATAATTCATCACTGTGCAAAGAGGTTTTTATACCGTATTTCAATCACTCTAGATTTTGACAGATTCTTTTGAACACATGTGCTATGTTAAGTCACTTTCTGAATAACCCAACCATTGCAACGGTAATATGCCTGCATTGCTGTATCATCTTGAAGATGGACCAGAACAAAACGTTCAAACACTACTGTATCATGCAGAATATTTTGACACCTCCCTAAGGATAAGAACTTTTATGAAATTGTGGCTCAGGGAGACAAGCAATATATTGGTACTGTGAAAGTACTTCTGAAGCAGAAAGGTAGTCGCTAAAGGATTTTATACATGGGGCACAATTTATTTATTTTTCCACCTTTCTGGGATGTGTATCAGATATAATCATAGATTCCGAAATTTAGAGAAGTAAATCATAACATGGAAATCATTTGCTTATCTCATATGTAAATAGACAAATAGCCCTCTCCTAAACATTCAAATTGCAATTGTTGGCTATAAGGATGTTTTGGGAAGCAGAGGCATTTGAATATAATTGTATTAGAAGGGGCATATGATAAAATATTTTACAGAGCTATTGTACTTTTTTCAACCCATAGATGGCAGCACTAAAGTCAGTGAATCAAATGCACCCTTGGTGTAAACCAATACAACATCAGTTGAAGTCCGAGGGAGTTTTTGCCCACTTTTTTGCAGGGGCTGAATTTCCTGCCACAATTTCTGGTTATTTACTTCATTAAAATGCCCTCTTAAAAATGCTACTGCATATTTTGTTGAATTCACGACTATTGTGTTGTAGAAGACAACACTTCATTGATTTAAAAGGATTATAAAATATAGCTCTAACAACCTCTTTAATATGTTTAAGATATTTCAGCTAGTTAAGTTCTGCGTAGAGTATCTTACAATTATTTCTTATTACAAAGAGTCTTGCAGAGAACGTGCACTGAATTTTCATTTATATAAGAAATAGAATGCAAATCACCCAAGGCTGAGATCAACCGCAAAAGGAAAAACATTTTGTTGTAAATGCAATAAAAATGTTCATTTTTTCTTTGGTTCTTTTAAGATTCAAAAGACTAGATCCATAATTCACCAGTAACTCTTTCTGTCACATCAGTGAATGCCTTTATTTAAGTGGGATTCATTCAGCAATCATGCTGTGCAAACCATCTGTATAAAACCTTGGACCCTTCAGCATTTGTCCTGAGTTTGAAATTTGCTATGTTTTAGACATCTAGGAGGAGGAAGTTCATTTTCTGACAAACACACCCTCCTCATTCTCCTTCCCTTTACCTGAGCGGCCTTCCCACCAAACACCTGGGCTTCCCATCTTCAGAGCAACCAGTGTCTTCTTCTGACCCATCCTACTATCTCCTAGGCTTTTTAAAATTGCTGCCATATGTCTTCAGAGCAGGGGCAGCAAGCCCAGAAGGCTAGGTCATTACGGTCAATCTCAAAAACCTTCTAAAGGACCTGGAAATAGCTCAGTTGGACATCCCACTATCTTACTGAAGACAGCTCATGGACAGACCATAAACCTCATGTACATAGCTAGAAAACCTGAGCACTAAGTTTCCATCTTAATGTCTCACGTAAGTTTGCAAGGAAGTCCTTGAGGGTTTTCTAGCCTTATGGGGCATTACCTACCCCTGAGAATTAAGGAAAGAGAAATGCCCCACCCCTCGTGTTTTCTGAGGATGACGGTGCCTTACAACTTCCCGGGCCCAGAAAACCCTTGAGACTAGGGAGAGCAGCCCCTACCTATGCTGTTTTGTGCTGAGCTCTTGCTAAAGAAACTGCTGAATTCATTTCACAAATACCCTTGCAAACTATACCCTACAGAGTCCAGGCATCTCTGCATCCTCCACATTTCAGATTGAACTGCACACACAGGAAAAGGCTTTCTCTTTTGTAAATAATGAATTGTGTGTAATCATTTCTGAAACAAGACCAGCCAGCCAAATACATTCACATCATCGACACAACTCTCTTACTCTGTTGAAATATTATCATTAAGAAATACTGAACATAAGACTTTTATATGTGCAATACTTTATATTACTTTTGTATCTGAAGCATGTTTACACTGGCATTTGTGGTTGTTTTTTGAATATACTGATTGAGTACAATAAAGAAAGGATTAGAACAAACCCAGAAGGCTCTGTTAATATGGGTTCCAAAGTGGTTTCAATCTCATTTTGGCTGGAGGAAGAGACTAGGTGACCTAATATGTCCTTTTGAGTTTGAACATCTATGGTTCAGTTCTGAGCAACTTCATTCTGTTTTAATGATGGGCAAAACTTGTTCAGATTCTAAATTTAAACAAACAAAACCCCACTTCATTCATTTCTGGGCCTGGCTGGAATCCATTGACTGCAGCTGCTTAATGTCACTGAAAACCAAATTCGAGGCACATTAGCTGACAAACGGTTACTTGGAGCAAAAGCTTTGTTTTATATGTCTGCTTCCTTGCAGATCAAACTACCCCCACAGTAATGTCTGGAACTTTGGGCTGTCCAGGACTGTAGTTTTAGGTCCCAATATTTGTGAATACCTTTAGTTGGAAATTGCAAATCTTTGAGAAGGTGTCATCTAGTGCTCAGTGTAAATGAGGGAATTTCTCTTCAGAACAGTTGTCACCGTGGGAAATAGCATCCTGTATGTGGACAGTGAAAAGGCAATTTTCATGATCTCACTCCGCATGTAATTTCTATACCATTCCCTTAAACTTGTTTAAATCCATCCACGGTTATTCATTTCAATGGAATCAAGCTAAGGATGAATTGATGAATGTGGCCTAGTCTCTTCATAAGTGATGTTGACCTCAAACTGTAGCATGTAGATGTAGTCCCACTAATTCCCAAGAATGTAAAAGAAGCAGGAAAAAGTAAAAACTGGGGTGATTTTTGTTTTTAGAAAGGAAAGAACATCTTTGAAAACTGCTTCTTGCTGTGACCACCACAACAATGTGATAAACTGAGGAGGCATTCATCTGTTGGTGAATACAATTATTGCAGCTTTTAAGCTGTGTATCTGCAATATTTTTGTAGATATTTATACTTTCTCAGAGCAGCAACTGATTGACATTTTGTAGTTATATGAAAATTTACTCACTTACCCAAGTATGAACATCCATTCGTTTACTGTCAACTTATAACTGAAACTTTCTATTTCTTTAGTCTTAGGTTTGAAGCTAATATGATTTTCATGCAGTTATCTAGCTGAGAGAAAAGCTGTTGTCACGTTTATATGGATCATTTTAACAATCTTTCCTGTCCTCTCCAAATGAAGCATTAGACTAGGTCTACACTGGCAATTTAAGTCGACTTAAATTAAGCCATGTCCACACTAGGCTTTCATTAAATCGACTAAAGAAATTCCTTAAGTCGACTTAATGGAAGCTTAAGTCAACTTCTGTTACTACCACTTATTGTCGACTTAACCCTTAAGTCGACTCCTTAAGTCGACTTAAGGACAGTGTGGACATGGAGTAACCCCATGGAGTAACGACTTTAATAAGGTCGACTTTAATAAGGTCGACTTTAAGTCAAGTTGACCTTATTAAAGTTGACTTAACAAAGTCGACTTAACTTTTCTAGTGTAGACATAGCATAAGAGACTTTGCACATTAAGAGAATTTGCAGACGTCTGATTTTAAATATCTCCTGAAAATCACACACTTTTCTTCTGAATCTCCACTTGGTTTGCTGAATTGCTAACATGACAGATCTTAAAGCAGCATGGCATATGTTATCTGAAAAACCATTTGAGAACAGAAAGACAAGGAAAGTGAGGTGATATCTTTTGAGAGACGCAAGCTGTCAAGCTTAGCTAGTCGTCTTCTTCAGGTCAGACAAATTTATAAACATTCAGTGTTGCAAAAGAGAGAGGACAGTCTCAACTGGCAATCAAGCAAGGTATCCCTGTACTTCTAACAAAGGTTATTTTTTGTTGTATTTTTTTTATATGAAATACCATCTGCCTGACGTACTGCCTTTAGGAATTGTTTATGAGTGAGCTTTTTATTTATGATTGTTGGCAAACATCCACACTGAAATGTAGGCTAATGTTAGTGCCTCTTGACAATAAAAAGTCTTGAATTTCGCTTATGCCGGCACCATGATGTGACACAGCAGGAATTTGTTTAATATCTAAGGACTGTTGCTTGTTTTTACTGTGCATTGTTATTTGAGGGTCATTTAGCTTTTCGGCATGCTGCCTTACTCTATGTTTATAGAACCTGATTTTTTACAAAAAGAATGCCAATAATTTTTCAATTTAATTTTTAGAAGTTTTCATTTGCGTTCAACATATTGCATTCTCCTAACTGATGTAGTATGTTTTGTTTTATTGTAGTAGTTCATAAAGTAAATTTGACTTGTTTCTTGCTGAATTAAAATTTATCAGGTAATATTGTTTTTCTGGAAGCAGTCTCAAGATGACAACAACAGAGAAGAATTCACAACACTGTGGGGATTTGCTGCAGGAATTTGAGGTTGGCTTCGTTCTTGAAATTTTTCAACAAATTCAATCAGAGTGAAATTATGAAATCACCTTTGAATCCCAAATCACTTCTTTTCAAGTGAGCATGTGGTCTTTACCCCAGCAAGCATCTAAAAATGAATTAAACAGCACCTCACCACTGTGCATTAGGCATATAGTAAACATTCACATTTTACAAATGCGAAGAAGAAGCAAAACGCACCTTGCCTCAAGTGAGCATAGTAAGCCTGCAGCAGAACAGGAACTAGCATTCATATGTCCTACCTCTGGCCTGTGCATTGAGTATAAGACCAGTTTTCCTCAACAAACCTATGTTTCCATCTGTAATAACACATGAGCCAGACCAAAGGAAATTCAGATGAGCCAGGCCACAGAGAGTCTATGAATTCTGTAAAGATTTGTTTTATCCCTTTCAAAGCATGTTACCACAGCCAGTGATAATTATGTGCCCAGAGTAAATGACCCTGATGTTACTATTTCTTTAAAATTGGCTTTGGGCAAAAAGTGGCTCAGCAAATCAATAGCTTGGGACCATTGCGTATCAAAACTGAGCAGCAAGGTCTTAAGGGAAAGACAAGCTTAGATCTAGACTCTTCCTTTCATCCCTAGGCCTGTAAGAGGTTAGGCATCTGCTGAATCTCCATGGATGTTGTGGCCTTGTCATAATCCCACAATCCCCCATGCTGACTGTCATGTGGCATGGTAGATTTCTAAAAGCCATCTTTTATTGCATTTCGTCCTATGCATTAGAAGAGCCTCTCTCTCCATGCTAGATAGTGTGGCAGGAAAGTCACACCATGATTGCATGGTGCCTCACGTGAGGGACATCACTGGCACTCTCCCCCTCCATTTGTTAATCTCTTGAATACCTTTTTTTTTTTTTACTGCATTTGTAGCTCGTTTCACTACTCTGATACACAAGATGCATGCATGATTTATCCCTGTCTCATAAGACAATAAACTTGCACGGTAGGATTTGTAAACCTGTATTTATTCATGCCATGTAGAAGCAAATAAAAAAATATTCGTTTTCTCTAAGCTTATAGAAACTGTTTAAATTTTAAGAATAACCAAAATGTACTAAGAGCAAGAAATTGAACTGTGAGCCAATGTTGTCACTAATGACAGAAATAGGATCCCGAGCCTGGCACAACACCCCACCCCCAGCCAGGCACCCCAGGTAAATCTGGCCCTGTTTGTTTGAATACACTCTGGAAAGAATCCATCTTACTGGAGAGGTTCGGCTTGAAAATTCAGAGTGCCTAAAAGCAAGGACTCTCCCTGCTGACATCTGTTCTTCCAGAAGGGAAAGATGGCGGACAGAGCCATGGCTGGATCACATCACATGGCACAAGTTTGAAGCCCTGATTTTTCACTCTTAGGAGCTCCATTTCAGCGAGCTTGGATTTAATTCTTAAACATTCAGACAGGTTTCCAGGTGCTATGGTAACTATAAAAACAACAGCTGAAGCTTTTACAAAGAGAATAGAGAGGGTAATGCTGAGAGCCTGTAGGGCGGAAGCCGGAGACTCTGAGCATGCAGATGTTATCACAGGCTTGATCAGACACAACAAAAGACTGACTGAGAAGATGGATGAATTGGAAATAAGGCCCGGATACAGCGTCTAAGAATAAGCAGGGAGTCCAGAAGAAAATGAGACTAATGATCTACTACAGCGTTTTTGACAGTGACTGATTGATTTATTGCACTTACAAGGGTTGATGGAGGGCTCTTCTCTGGTAACAAGACACCCGCCCAAAAGGAAAAATCTCTGCAGCTGCAATAGCCCCATGGATCATTTATCTGTGAATCCCTACCATTCTGAAATGAAGGGCCGTATTTACTTCTTGCTAACCTCATTAGGAGGTCATTTGTGCCACTTCGTCTTAAAAGCTGTTAGAGCAATAGGCCAATTTCTATTTCAGAACGACCATCCCAGCATTTAACCAGACTGCCAACAGTTTTTACTGAAGTGGCAAAGACTTTGTGCCTGCCACGGAGCTATTCAAGCAGGCCAGGGTGTTGAACCCAGTATCATTAAGAATGAGAAGCTTCTTTCATTTCATTTTTATGTGGTCTGTAAGATTTGTGCATGCTACAGACAGGAGAGAGGAGTGGACGTTATTTGGTACGTTGTAAATTGCTCCCTGATCTACCTGCAGTGATTTCCCCAAATTAATAGATCATGCAGCAGCAGAAGGGTGTGCGCTGTGTATGCGAGACCATACTCACTGTCTCTCTCAAGGAAAGAGTGGGGTCCCATGGAGTGCAGTCAAGGGCCGGATGGAAGAGATTTGCAGGCTACATTCAGCCCATGGGCCACATGTTTGACACCCGTGCCTTAGCGTATGTCTACACTAAGCCAGGCCAGTCGCTTTGCGTGTGTAGGGCTCAAGCTAAGAGGCTGTGTAATTGTGGTGTAGCCATTCAGGCTCAAGCTTTGAGACTCTCCTATCATGCAGAGTCCTAGAGCCAGGGCTCCAGACAGAGCCTGAACATCTACGCTACAATCTAACAGCCTGGTGGCCCAATCCCTGCAAGCTGGAGGCAGCTGGCACAGGCCAGCCATGGGTTTTTAACTGCAATATAGACATACCCTTAATGACAGTTGCACTTGAGCCACAGAAAGTCAAATGAGTCAGAAAAATAACCATATAACTCAGGCAGCAAATCAAAATCAGCCAACACAGTAGGCATGATTCTCATTTACACGGTGGATTGGGCTCTTTATACCACTCAGATGGTGTAAAGCAAACCTTAAAGCAGACATAGTTTTAATATAGTCACTTGGCACATATACACCTGCTTTTAGTCTTCTTTACACCGCATCATGGCAAAGGGGCCTGTGTGTAAATGAGAATAGGCTCGCTAATTCTAATACAATTCCCCAGTGGCACTGGTGCAGATGAATGCAAACTTTTCTAAACCCACAGAAGATTCACCATACCCAAGCCCATTCTCCTCTGAGTTCCTGTCAAGGCACCGTCAACCCACATCGGACTCAAGGTCTCTTTTTTGCAACATCTTCAGCAAGCAACTGTCAAGAATCAGGGCCTGCAGCAGAGCCAGATGTCAGGCATCAAGCAACGTAAGATGCACAGCTAGTTTTCTGTTGGAAAAAGCAGTTTTGCTGAAATTAAATCATTTTGTGGGAGTGTGTTGATTTCAGAGCAGTTGATGGAAAAGCAAGAAAATAAATTATTTTGACTTTCTCATTTTGTTTTGATAATCTCTACATGTTTTTATTTTAGTAATATCAAAATGTTTTATTTTAATATTATCATTTCATGTCAGCGCTATTATATATATAAATGGTTTGACAATACTGAAGCCAAACACTTCAATGTTTCTCAATCACATTTTCATCTTGAGAAAAATTTCAACTTTTTCCAATCTGGAACAAAAACAAATTCAGAAATGTCAAAATTTCCCATAGGATGGAAATGATTTTCTACCAGCTTTGTGCTTTAGCTGCATCCTGACAACTCTTCTGAACCTGTGCCATGAAAAGAACAAGAGCTTCTGAAATCCCAGAACGAACAGAATTTAAATGACAGCATTTTCCTTTCTTTCTTGTGAAGGAAGAAGACTATGGATGTTACAACATTCTACCTTCTCCTCCTCTGAGGTTACAGGCTTCTTTTGTAAGGGAAAGGTGTATGTAATGAGCTTGAGGATTTAGAAGTCCCTGGAGCATAAATAGCAGCGATCACATTTTAACTGAAGAGGGTGTTAATACTTGTCTGAATGTTAAAATTAGAAAAAACCCTGCTCCCTTTTCTCTGCTGTCAATCATGTCAGCCTTCCTTTTCTATAGTGTATGTAAATGTGCCAATCCTGAAAATGTGCAATTTGGGAATATCTGCTGTAGGATTTGTGGGGAAATGAGCTGATTCTCTTTCTATGGCCTCAATGGGCAAACATGTAGCTATGGCCCAAATTCAGCTCTCAAGAACATAGTGGTATGGTCAGCTAGTCATGCGGGGCTGCATTTGACTCATCTTTAACCTAGTAACTCACTGAACCTTGTCCAGTTATTTGCTGACATACCAGAAGGAACTCTAGACTATTGGATGCAGTGTTGAATGGGACCCTACTGGCAAGGCAGTGGTAACAGAGAGATGGCTTGTTATATCTTGTATCCTGCTCTTCATTTGAGCACACTCTGTTGAAGAAAACAAACAAGGAGACTGGTGGCACTTTCAGACTCCTTGTTTGTTTTGCCTAACTAGACTAAGACAGCTACCCCTTTGGAACGCAGAAGAGTAGATTTCTGTAGCTTGGCTGAAGTGGTTAATGGCTTTCTTTTCCTGTTATAGTTAGGGTCAGAAGGGGATTTTTGCTGCTGCTTATTACAGTCTGGAAGCCGGCCTAGTTCATAGTCTCTCTCTTTCCTCATACAATAAAAAAACTGCTGGTTTAGGCAACCAACTGTAAATAATAGAACTGTAGAAATGGGAAAGTTTTCCAGTGTGCTGGTGTTAACTGAAGCCATTGAGATCTTTGGCTATGTCTACACTTGGCCAAATAAGTCGACTTTGTTAAGTCGACTTAGCATGTCTACACTCAAAAATTAAGTTGACTTAAAGGGGACCCTGCCAAATCGATTCAGAGCGTCCACACTGAACGCCTAAGTCGACTCCTAGGGGCTAGGTGGACCTGGGATTGGCCCATGATGGCAGAGGGGGCATCCCTTGCCAAGTGCCAAGGGGCTCAGCATTTGCCCCATTGTACCTGGGTACAATGGGGGCTGAGTAGGACAGGGTCACTGGCAGGGCATAGGAGCAGGGTGGGCCGGGCTGTGTCCTGCCCTGTGGGGAGGGGGCATGCCAGGCTCTGCCTGTGCCAGCCACCCTGGCAGGGAGGGCAGTGGGGGAGCTCGGGAGCCCTTTAAGTCGACTTAAAGTCGATTTAGGGCTAATCTGCATCTACACTGGCTAAATCGACTTAATAAAGTCCACTTAGCCAGTAAAGTCGACTTTAAAGTAGGTTTTATAAAGTCGACTTTAATTTTCCTTAAGTCGACTTAAGCTGCTGCTTAAGTCGACTTAAGGAAAATGTAGTATAGATGCAGATTAAATTAAGTTGATTTAAGCAAGCTTAAATCGACTTAATTTGTAAGTGAAGATGCACCCATTGAGACTTGTAGATGTCTAGTACCACTGAAAAAATATGACAGCTAGGCGAAAAATAAATTTGTTAATCTTTAGAAGTGCGACAGGACTCTTTGTTTCGCTGAATTAGACTAACACAGCTACCCCTTTGGAACTTCTGATGAACAAGTAATTCTTAAATCAGAAAGTGTACTATCTAGCCATGCACCTCCCTGAATGGCTCTCATCCTGCTATAGCTCCCCATCTGAAAAGCCTCTCCCTACTGCTAGATCCTACTCTGTGCTCCACCCCCTCTTTTCACATTGTTGCTCGCTTTATATCCTCACATCTTGCTAGTCACATCTGTATTCCTCTTACATCCTGCCCCTAGGTCCAGAACTAGCACCCTGTATCCATGAACAGCTTGTAAATCCTTCCTCATTAATTAATATGATTTGTTATAATCTTTGTCTCCTCCATTCCCGGACCTCCCTTTGCTAGCTGTTCTGTGTTAATCAAAGACACCAGAAGAAGAAGACAGCCCTTGTGGTGATGGCCCCTAGTCTAAGGCCTTGTCTACACTCGCAATTAGCTGGCAAAACTTTGTTACTTTGGGGTGTGAAAAAACACACCTCAGAGCAGTATATGTGTTGCCAGCATAAGTGTGAGTATGAACAGCACCGTGCTGGCAAGAACTGCTCTCTGCTGACATAGCAGCTGCCATTTGTTTAGGTAGTTTTATGATGTTGGTGGGAGAGCTCCTTCCTGCCAGCATAATGTGGCTATGCCGGCAAAACTGATGCTGCTCAGAGGCAGGGCTTTTTTGTGATGATACTGAGGGGTTCTGAGTTCTGGCACCTTATTTTCCACAGCCAAGAGGCCCTGACTCCTGCTGCTGCCGCAGGTGGCCCCAGGTCTCTGGCTCAGTACCAGCACCTTTTTTTTCTTAATAAAACAAAAAAAAAGCACTGCTCAGAGGGGTGTGTTTTTTCACACGCCTGAGCAACAACGTTTTGTTGGTGTAAACCTGAGTGTAGCAGGCCTAAGACTCAGGAAAACTTGGTTCAATTCCTGGTTCGGCCACAGAATTCCCGGATGACCCTAGGTAAAACACTTAATCTCTCAATTCCTTAGCCAAAAATGGAGGCCGTATGAGAGAGAGAGAGGGAGAGAGAGAGAGATTGATTACAAGCTCTTCAGGGCAGAAACCATTTCTCTCTTATTTCTATAAAGTGCCAGGCAAGTTTATGATGATGAATCAATACTAAATAATAACAATCTCTGCATGGACTATTATTGTATAATACCAAGTAATCAGACTGCAACCCTTTTTAACCCCCCCAGTTCAGAGTGCAATAAAACCTTATGGGGATGCTTTTCAGCAGCTTATATTTGCTCCACTGGTGGGGAATAGCTATGATTGATAGAAGAAATAAAGAAAAACTGCGCTAAGGAAGAAATTAGCTGTGGGGATTGTGATTTAAGATTTCTTTTTCTTAGGCCTGCTGGAAAGGTCTGCTTATTCCATTAGCTGTAATCTGCATCCAACTAAAGACATATATGATGCAAACTTTAAAAAATTGAAATGCCATAAAAATAATAGTTTCCCAAGCTGTTGTGTATTGTCATCCAAATGGGAGGGAGACATTGATATTTAATAACCCACCTTTCAACTTCAGATCCATGGATCCCAATGGGATGTCCCATTTTTCTATTAAACATAGTTTATTGAGGAATTAGATATAATTTATGAAGTTTTTCAAAAACATTGTTTTGGGGGAGGGGAGAGAATGTATTGGATTAGAGGTTGTATGATCTTACTTTTACGGTGCTTTATACCAAACCCTTGTCTTTTGCTGGGGTGACTCTTTCCTCCCTGTAACCTGAGGATGCACAATCTAGAAAAGGAATAGAGTCAAGACAATATATACTTGACTCAGAGAATCAAAGAGAATTTTGATCAAGACACAAAGTAACTGTAATATCAAGGCTACGATATAAGCAGAAATAAGCAAATCAATTCAATAGTTAAGAGCAAAGATTTTCAGCATGACACTGGACTTTGCCTCCATGTTTTTAAGAGGGTAAGTGCTCAGAGCCCTCTGCAAATCACAGTCATCTAAGGTGTCTCAAAAAGCACTAATCACAGCTGAAAATCTTGGACAAGACACATTCAGCCCTCATCTTATTTAGTTAAATCTATGCATCACTGTTGAGATATTTCATAACATCATCTAAAACCAGGGGTTCTCAAACTGGGGGGGTGACCTTTGGGGGTCATGAGGTTATTATGGGAGGGTCACAAGCTGTCAGCTCCCAATGTATGCCAGAAAGAGTGGCATGGCATGGGAGGGGGTCATCACAGCCTGAAATATATTCAAATAGAGTCCAGCAAAAATAGTTTGAGAACCCCTGAGCTGAAATATCTTCAGTGCACACACTTAATAAGATGAGTTTGAAATGGAGAGTGGATGTTAACACTACATTTCTTTGTTTAGGGACCGCAACCTGATGCACTTCAAGTAGATGTGCATCAGGGTCGGCCTCATGCTACAGGTATTGGGGTGAGGGGTAAGCCGTGCCAAGTACACACCTGTGCTCATGGCTCTATGAAGGAGCTGCCACCTGATGTCCCTGGTGGGCTATGGGGGTTAGGGTAGAATAGAAACTGGTCCTCCATAGGTGGTATAAGGTCCCGCCACTTGGTGGCAGGGTGGGACAGAACGAGTGCAAGGAAATGAAGGGTGTGGAGTAAGAGCCGTGGGTGGAGGTCAGAAAAGAACCAGCTGCAAGGCTCATTGCTGCCTCGGCTTGTGCAATGGGGGAGGGGGAGATTCACGGAGATGTCATCAGTCCTCACTTGGGGAAACATAAGAACATAAGAAAGGCCGTACTGGGTCAGACCAGAGGTCCATCTAGCCCAGTATCTGTCTACCGACAGTGGCCAGTGCCAGGTGCCCGAGGGAGTGAACCTAACAGGCAACATGGTCTCCTGACCTCAGGTCTTGACAGTGAAGTATTAGTGTGTTACTTGTATTGTGGTAATACTGCCGGCCGCAGTCAGGGGTCATGGCCCCCATTCGTTAGGTGCCTTACAAACACATAGGAAACTAAGTATACTTGGAACAAACAAGGAGTCCTGTGGCAAATTTATTTATCGCATGAGCTTTCGTGGGCAGACTCCTACTTCATCAGACTCGTGAAATGGAGGTTACCATATGAAAGGAGACATAAATGCGGAGAAGGGTAAGTCAAAAGAATTTTGAATTTCAGAATTTTTTTCAGCAAACCAAGGAAGTTATTTGGATTCAGTGTGAAACACCAGATAAGAAGGGGTGAAGGTTAAAAGGAAGGGGGGAAAAATCACCTTTTGTAATGACTGAGCCAGCCTATATCTCTATTTAAACCCAGGCTAATGATGTGAAATTTGCATATGAATTCTAACTCTGCCATTTCCCTTTGAAGCTTTGATTTGAAGTGTTTCTGCTGAAGCATTGTAACTGACATGTCTTTCACAGAATGTTCAGGGAGGTTGACGTGTTCCCCTATTGGTTTTTGAATGTTACCATTCCTGAGATCTGATTGGTGTCCATTTATTCATTTGTGCACAGACAGTCCAGTTTGTCCAATGTACAAGGCAGTGGGGCATTGTTGGCATATGGTAAATATCACATTGGTGGATGAGCAGGTAAATGAGTCCTTGATGGATTAGCTGGTTTGATTAGGTCCTGTGATGATGTCACTTGAGTAGATATGCAGGTAGAGTTGACAGCGTGGTTTGTTGTGGGGATATATGCCTGCCTGTGCTTCTGTTGTATGGCGTGTAGTTGCTAGTGAGTATCTGCTTAAGGTTGGGGGGGGGCTGTATAGATGAGAGACTACAGCTGAGTACAACAAACAGGCAGGGGAAACACAAAAACATAACCCAAAGGGGTAGCCGTGTTAGTCTAGTTCAGCAAAACAAACAAGGAGTCTTGTGGCACTTTTAAAGACTAACAAATTTATTTATCACATGAGCTTTTATGGGAGAAATCCCACCACGTCAGCTTCTTCAGGCTTTCAAGCTGCAAGATTTCTCCCATGAAAGCTCATGTGATAAATAAATTTGCTAGTCTTTAAAAGTGCCACAGGTCTACACATAATTCAATTATTATGAAGAGTATAATAAGCAGTGCTCAGAGCTCCCACAGATAGCTTGCTATTACTAAAGGGAGAACTAACTTTCAACTATTTTCTTTAAAGATTACTCTGACAGAATGGCTTGCCCTTTAAGGACTAGAGGTGGTTATTAGAGACAGAATCTCACCGAAGAGAGCTCATGGTCACTGCTGTATAAAGAGCAACAGGAGGCTGCAAAGGGACTGGGAAAGGCAGATCTGATCATGCAATCCAGAGAGCTGTGACGGGGGAGCCCCCGGAGCAGGAAGCAAGTGGATAGACTGGGAGCATAGAGGCTAGTGCTGGAAATCTAAACTCCAGCTAAGAAGAGTTGGGAGAACAGATTGGGATAGAGGAAGAGCTCTGGCTGTGAAAGAAGCTACAATAGCTAAGTATGGACTGTTGGGTGGAAAAGGGCTTCATTTGGGGCCCTGAGGATTGTTAAGAACTGTTTCAATTATGAAACCAGCCCTTCACAGAGGTGCTGTTATCCCTGTGAAAGCTGTTTGTACTGGAAGGGGCCTGCAAGAGGGAGCTAAAAGGAGGATAGGTGCCTACAAGGGATTACTGGCCAAGAAGGGGTGCTCCCTAAAACAGCCACACTGCTACAAGGGCCAATGAATATATTGTCAAGTCTCCATGTGATCAGTATTCTGTTGTTTGTTTAGGACTTTTGTTTGTAAAGATATTTCCTTTAGTATTTCTTGTCTGTTGTACATAGGCGAAAGTTTTCAATGCCTAAAGGCAAGCTACTCAATCCATAGTAATACGTTTCAGTCAATATCCTGCTTCAGAGGTGCTGAGCATTGCACTTCTGAAAATTAGCCACTTTTGTAGGCACCTAACTAGGGATGGGAGGGGCCTAACTTTAGGCCAGAAAATATAGAATTGTTTGTGATGCTTTCAGATGGTTTTAATAATAGACTCCACAGAAAAGAGACACAAGAAAACAGTTCTGGCTTTGGTGTCTGCATGCTGACACAAGAAATGGAGCAGTCGCTGCTTAGGGCATATAGACGGGGGGCGGGTGGGGATTGTTCTTTTAAATGTGAGTTACTGGCTCAATAGTGAACTACTGTACCCCACAGCTATGGACACTGACTACTGCAAATAGAGACTGCTTCTTGCCATGGCCATCCAGGTACACATCAACACTTCCTAAAATTGCAGTCCCAGGTAGTGCTGGTCAAGTCAAGTAACTCATGTGCCCCCCTGCAGATACCGCCCCTCCGCCCCAGGGCAGATGGGGGTGGGGCCAGAACTCTTCCTGCCCCACTGCCAGGGAGCGGGGTGGGGTGAGGTGTGAGGGGGCGCAAATGTGATGTCTGATAGCCGAGTACCAACCAATTTCTGCCAGTGCTCACTGGAGAACCTGATCTGAAAAATTATGACAACCCTTCGTCTATACCAACCGAAAATTTTCTCCATGGTTTTATTCCTTGCAAGGAAAATAAACTTGTAAAAAGAAAAATGTGGAGGGTTACATCTGGAGGGAGTTAAGACTATGGCCCAAATAATATCTGGAATATATGTCACGTGGTAGTTTCTTTTAAGGTTGGCAGTTATCCTGTTTTGTTTTGTTTTCAGAGAATTCAGTAATGTGCTGCTTATTTTCTGTAAACACCAGCCCTATGCAAATTCCAGGGAGGGGACGTTGCAACAATACTGCAGAAAAAAGCACTTTGTTTATTCATGAGCCTGCCTTTTCAATTCTCCTAAACTTCACCTATGTGCCTTTATGAGTAGTGCCATCATCGTACGGCTCAGCTAGTTATAAATAGCAGTAACAAGAGAAGCAAATGCAATCATTACAGTTACCTCAAATTATGCTATTTCTATAGTGAATTGGCCCCATTTTCTTAAGTCCTGAGCATCCACAAACCCCCCTGAACTCAATCGGAGCTAGAGGTACTCAGCTTCCGTGAATATCTGGCCATGTGTCTCTAACCTACACAGTTTCTAAGGCACCTGTAATCATAATATCAAAGCACCATTAAAACCTGGTTTCATTTGCCTGTAATATCTGAAAAAATCTCCTTTTAGTGGGGGCATTTTCTATGCTTGGGGTCAGCCCAACTGTGATTTTTTTTTTGGGGGTGGTGGTGAAGATACACTTCTGCATATTACAAAAGAGAGACTATTTTAAGGACTACCTTTCCAATTCTACCAAATGCTGAGTAGCACTTATTCAAGTAATCTTGCTGAATCCATAGTTCTCATTTATTGCAATTGGGAGTATATACATGAGAAAAAGTTACTACTACTCTTTGTGTTTCAGAATCAGGCTCTATGGCTTTTTTGCTCACCATTAACGCCAAAACTGTTTGGGGAAATAACCTCTTTAAATCTGGTTCATTGTCCTCCTCAGACAAGTAAGTTCCTCCCTTCCAGGCTCCTCCCC